>JARSSU010029167.1:0-69397 GCA_029619165.1 Eurosta solidaginis | reverse complement strand
TTTATGCATACCACAATGTGAGCATACATAACTTTTTAATGCTAGCATGCAGCTTCAGATGTACTTTTAATTTGTCTTTATTGGCAAAACGACGTGTACAATGTGGCTGATCACACGAAATGGACGTTCAGATTTATCTTTGTGCGTATAGCGATGTTCACGAAGGATTGTCGTACTTTTAAATACTTTGCCACATGTTTCACAAATGTGTGATTTTAGTCAAGGACCCGGTTTGTGAATTTTCCTCTTGTGTACGTTTAGTGCCGATTTGTACTTGTATATCTTACCGCAACCCTCTTCATCGCATTCAAACAAACCTCGCATTATCTTCATGCTAATTCAGATGTTTTGAAACCCCACTCCACCGCGTGAAGGATTTATTGCAACCTTCTCGCGTACAAGGATAGGGTTTGAGACCTTTATGCTCACGATTGTGTCAGGAGGCGGTGCTCAACAACACCGCGACGGACAAATCTCACAATGATAGATAGTTAATTTCTTCGTTTTGCTTCTTATGGCTTTTGAGGCCGGTGTTTTGACAGTTTTTCGTTTATTCCCTGAGCTTCTGCGCTTATACCCAGTTTTAGCATCTTGAGAATCTCTGAGGCTAGCTAGTGACATGTGGGTTTCAGCATCATCAAGATTCCCAGATGCTTTTGCATTATCAGATTTATGTTCATCTAACATGTCATTAGCTGGCTTCAGCAGCATCAGGACTCCCTGGCCTCGTAAAGGCAGGGAGTCCCCTGTTGTAAACAATGGATTACACAAAAATACACTGCAAAACTGACATTAATGTTTTTTAATATTCAATCTCAGCCTATACCCTCACTAGCATCTCATAGATGAGAACGTTTACTGGTTTGATTTGCACTAAGCTGCAAGCTCCCTTCAGTCAGTCATTTCGCAAGTGCCTTTTGTAGATTTTCAGCTAATTTATCCATAAACTCGAATGTCTCCAAGTAATCACTGCGTTTAACATTATTCATACCCTTAATGCAAATGGCTAAATCTTTGGTCATGCTACCTGACTCGATGGTATCAACGCAAACCTTTTCTAGTGTTTCGGCAATTTCTTCAAACTTTAATTATTATCCAATTCGGCCCGAGGTAATAGGCCACGTGTCCAAGCGAAGATCGATGCGATCGGATTGGTTGAGGTCTCTTTGTCTTGCTGATACATGCGATAGTGACGTGTTACGGTGCCGTGAGCAGCTTCCGATTCCACTGTCTTGCCATCTGGACAAATAAGCACCGATGTCATAAGACCCAACGAACCAAAACCTTGAGCAACCGACTCGGATTGTACATCACCATCATACTTCTTAAGTATGGTATTCTTTGTGCTCAAATAGAGTGGTAATTTGCGTGAGAGCGCATACTATATAGAAGCATGTGCAAAATCAACAATGGATTCATCTGTATTGAACATGGCCAAAGCAACGCCAGGTCCCTTGTATTGATAAACTTCATGTGAAATGGCTTTACCACCATCGGCAGGTTCGAAGCTTAGCGTTAAGGTGCCTGCACCAGGTGTTACGAAATATGTAGCCTTATATTGATCACCATGTGCATGACGTCCAATGACGATGGGTTTCTCCCAACCCGTTACCAGACGTGGAATATTCTTGCATACAATCGCTTCACGGTACATAGTACCTGTCATCACCAATACCTGAAACGAGAAAAGGCAAAAGTAAAGAAGTTAAAAAATATACAAAACACTAAAAACGGAACGATACCGGCATACTTACCCATCCACTGTTCTGGATCTCCACCACCCGTCACCTGAAAAAGAAAAGAAAATGCATTAAAAATCTGAAATAACATAAAAAATATTTATTGAAATAAAATTATTGCAAAATGTTTACTACTTACCCTTTTGTCCAGCAACGCGTAAATTTCACATGAATTGAAGCAAAAACGGTAAAATAAATCTTTCGATTCATTTTTGTTTTTGCTTCATTCACTATACTGGAATGTTCAACCAACGTAGGTATGTATGTATGATACATACAAGAAAACGAGAAACGGCAGAGTTGCCATGTTACCTAAGGCGACCACCAAATGGGCCGTTTCACAACGCCTCTGTCATGGTTCAGATACTCACTTTTCTGTTACCCAGGAAGACCACGTTTCAAAAAAACGATCAACCTTACTTGTGTACCATTAAAATTTATTCTGCAAATAGCGCAACTTAACCATCCCATTCATGGATATAAAACAAAACCTTAAAATTTCAACAAATCAAAATACACGTCACCCCGCTAATGCATCCGCTTTCGGTGCAGGGACAACGCAGCCGACGACGTATACCTCTTCCGACAGTCCCCGCACCGATACGGGGAGAAGCCCAGATGGCGATTTAAATGGGCAACGAGAACCGCAAAGCAACTTAGTGACCGCCGGCACACGCGGCACCTAAACGGCCTTTGAAACGGCGGAACCTGGGGTGTCCGACGAACCCACAGCTGACCCTCACACCCACGATAGAAGCGCGCGTACCAAGCTGTGGCCCTCCCACGTGCCCACACAACAATGGGCTTCCGCTGGGCCCGCAGTACTTCCGGATCCATGGCCAGCAGCACCCTTTTTATCTCCGGCGCCAAAGCCTCATCCGGCACATGGCATTCGTAGGAACCCTTCCGTCGCTCCATATAGCGGATATCCGCAATCAGTCGAATGGGCTGCGCATCCCCACACTCCAAATTGATCATAATTTGTTGCATTTTGAAACTAAAAAAGGAAAGAGAAAACCAATTAAAAAAAAATTAAAATTATTAAAAATCCGTTAGGACTTTGTCATACTTACGTTTTACCAGCCTGAAAATCCTTTTGCAAATAATAAAGTGGTGGGGTAATTATCCACCACAATCCTACATTAATGTATCCTGGAAAATTCCTGTTACGGGAAAACAACTGGATGGCAACCCGCAACCTAACAACGGCAGCCTCATTAGTGCTGTCCAACTAAGGGCGAATACCGAACACTAATAGACAAAATCAGTACCGAAAATCGCAAAACCTCACAATCGGGACTGACGTGTTTTTTCTATTTTTCACTCATATGGGCATCTCATGCAGTACCCAACCAGGCATACACAACAAAGGAAATTCAAAAAAAGGGAAAACAAAACAAAAACAAACCTCTCCTTGCACAAAAATTTAACATTTTTTTTTACAAGAAATTTTTTTTTGTTGTTTTCCTTTTACCCGTTTTTTTGGGCCACTGTTTTCTGGCTGGGGGGCAGGACTTGTTGTTTTTCAACAACAAACATCACAAACAGTCATTATAAGGGCTCGGTACAAAAACAATCCGAGTCCCGAAATAAAAGAATCCCGACACGACAAAATCCCGAAATGGGAAAAGTCAACTGTTTCTACCGGCCTAGTGTGCTACTGCCCCAGTGACCTAGTTTTTTTTTCAAGGGCAAGCAAATACATATATGTATATATATACTCGCACACCACAAATTCACCATACCAGCTGTCAGCTAACCCATAAATACACGACAGGGTTGCATGCAATCTCAGAATGGTACGTGCAGATAGAACGCGTCGTGAAGAACGCATCGCCAATCTGCATGTAAGCACCGGCAGTTGGTACATTTTCGAATTTAATTACGATGTTCGCTATTCGTCATGAGCTGTCGCACAAAATTAAATCAATACCGTCGTCAGCCTCTACGGTTCGTTTTAAACTCGGTTTATTCATATATTTTAACGTACGTTTGTTAATAAAACACCACGCGTATCACGAAAACAAGTAATTTTGCGCGGGTGGCTTGGAATCACGTCCGTTCCAACCCTCCCACACACCGCAATCTTGCTGGTTTTGTTGAAATACATAAGCTGCTCGAAATCACAGCACTAACTACTTTGCAAAAACGCTCTCGTCACTCCACGTCATTTGACTAGTCATTTTACGGTGATAGGTTATATTCGTAGTCACATTTGCATGGGCGTGGGGTAGGTTTTGTGACCAGGTGTTTTGTAGGGTAATAATATAATACACAACTGACGAAATACATGCGCTGCAGCGAAAACGCGCATCACCCAACCAACCTCACGGCCACTCGCCCTGGCACATCCATAAAATGCCACAGTCGACCCTGAGAGCGACACGACACGTTATACGCTGGAACGGAGACCTCGGCCTCTTCGTCCAGCCCAGAAAAACCTAAAACCCTCGAGTCTGGAACGGAGACCTCTGCCTCTTCGTCCAACCAACAAAAAAACCGCAAATCTGGAATGGAGACCTCGGCCTCTCCATCCGGAACGACAAAAAACCAAAGAATAACAAAAAATGGTGCCACTCTGGAACGGAGACCTCGGCCTCTTCGTCCAGCCTTACTGGCCATCGACTATACACATATTACATTCTGAATTTCTATATTTATGTATAATTCAATGGCAAGAAATATTCACTTTAACTGTTCATAACCGCTAATTTTTACATCTTAGCTCAGGTGGCATGCGAAGCAAGTCGGAAGGGATTCCCGGCCATTTTGCGTCGCCAGACGAACTCCTCACCTAGATTAAGTTTAGTGTGTAAGTCTTATATTAATTCATTTTTCTCGTTTCAGTGGAGGTCATTGGCGGAAAACGATGTTGCGTATCGCAAGGGGGGCCGGCATGTTTAGGCAGGATGCCTAACTTTTTCCGCATCTGTCTGCGATCCCCCCAATGCAACCCTGCGAATCGATACTCGATACTCGAATTAATTTGTAACCACCCACACCATCACCGCCACATGCATGTGCATGCATGTAC
Source organism: Eurosta solidaginis (assembly GCA_029619165.1). NCBI lineage: Eukaryota > Metazoa > Arthropoda > Insecta > Diptera > Tephritidae > Eurosta > Eurosta solidaginis. The sequence continues at coordinate 64,624 of JARSSU010029167.1, read as the reverse complement.
ATGTACGTGTATGTGTGTTTTTTGTCAGCACTCATGCATATGCATGTCGGGGTTGATGTGTGGGTGCCTTTCCCCTCCAAAACGGAGGATTTTGCGGGTCAACGGTTGTAGCTTGCTATACAACCGGCCTCTTTGATTTCAACAGCCAACCAGCGAACATCTGCCGCCAAGGATCTCTGCCGTTTTTCTACAATACAGTCAATGCAGGGTAATATTGTCACCAAAATCTTGTACTTATATTCAATAAAACATATTATTATAACGAGAAATTCTCGCCTATTTGTCTATTCCTTTATTCCACACGCCACATTCCCACTGAGATCGACCCCGGTGCGCCCATAGACTCAGGAGCACCCCGGCCGAACATACCGTTTGGGATCTTTTTTTTTAAATGTACTTTTCGGAAAAAATACAAAAAAATTTTTAAAGTTTTTTTTTAATTTTTCAGTTTTTCGAGATTTTTCGCCATTTCTCATAAAAAACTTCAATCAATTCTGCAATCATCCCCACTAATCCCGGAGTGGGCCGATTTTTTTTTATATATATTTTTTTTTGTTTAATTGAAAAAAAAATTTTCTAAAATAAAATTTTTTTTTATCAATTTTATTTATATAACAAAAAAATGTAAGAAAATGATTTTTAAGTATTCTTTTCTTTATATATGTTACATTATTTTTAGGCAAATTATGAATTTTTTTAAGCGGCTCGAGTTTGCCACGATATGTATAATAAAGCGCACTCCAAACGAGTTTCGTATATTCTAATATCGGTCTCACTAAAGAAGGTACAGCGTGATTTTTATACGTGAGGGTTATTGTTGTTGTTGTAGCGATTAGGACATTCCCCGAAAGTTTTGAGGAGTGTTATCGATGTTGATGGTACTTTGTCGGGTATAGATCCGGTACGTTCCGGTAATAAGCACCATTAAAGTACTAACCCGACCATTTCGCTAACGATTTAATATGACCACATGGAACTTTCAAAGCCAATCCGTCCTCCCTATCCCTAGTTCCATGAGAAACTTGGGGTCGCCAGAGCCCCGACTGCTAAAGAAACAGGATTCTCCACGGATAGGTGAAGTTGACAATTTGGTTGGATAAGCTATAAAATGTGCTGGCAACCCCTTGAAAGAGTTGCGCTACACAACACCTTGAATCATTTGGGTATTTTAGTCGCCTCTTACGACAGGCCTACCTGCCGCGGGTATATTGTAAAGAATCTAACCCGCTGGGTCACAAACTTTTTTTGACCATTGTTAATTTAAAAAAAAATTGCGTAATAAATTGTTTCAAACTGCTAATGCAACCTTTTAAAGTTTGTTTACATAGTAGATTTGAACGTCAGTTACGCATGACTCTATACTATATGGTTGGCTCATCTCATCAGCTGATTTGATTTTTTTCATTTCACTAGAGTAGGGATTGTCAAAAGAAGATGGCAAACTCAAAATGAAATCAAAACATTGAACACGTTTTCTTACAATACACAAAAATTTCAAAGGTTTATGTTTTCATTCCACTCCATTCGCCTAATACCAACACGCACATTTTGACAGCCTGAACAAAGATATGTTGTTGCTGCAGAGATGACCAAACAGCTATCAAATTACTATGTGTAAGCTAAATTGAGTTTTATGAACACCACTCAATTTACATCAATTAATTTTTCTGTCTGAATATAGTATTAGATAAAGCCACAGAAGTTTCAATATGAAATTTTGAGTCAAGTTTGAAAAGGTAACCTATATTCTGGATTGTGGTAAATATATCAAATAATTTTTGGGCCTCATGAAGAAGAGCAATTGCCTGCTCATTCCCGATTTTTCTTAATTTTTTAACAAACATTTAGTAAAGTAAAATTCTAAATGAACCACGTCTAATGTCATTTCTTTTTTATAAACAAACATATAAAAATATATTCTAATTGAAAATATAAATAAATAAAGCAGAAGGCAATTGGGAAATCCCATTCCCTGAAGAAAAGGCTTTGAAGAGACTTACAAGGTATAATCGAAACAGTTGTCAACTTGTCTGTCCTGAAGTCAAATTGTTTTAATTTTCCCCCAAACATTTATTAAAATAACAAGTAAGGAAGTCTAAGTTCGGGTGAAGGAACATTATACTTTAAATGCTGTTGTTGTTTCTTTTGTGTGCTTAATAATGTTACAAGGCTGCGCAATAATACAAACTAGATTTCGCCCAGTGGTTGAAATTCAACCACAGGAAAGGAAGGACAGGAAAGGAAAGGAAAGGAAGGAAAATCAATGGAAGGGAAATGAGAATAAAAGAAATATAATTTGTCATTTTAATATAATAATAGGAACATTCGATGGGTAATATAATGAAAATTAACCTCAAATAGGGAAATTTTATATTGCTCTGGCAGAAAGGGTATGATTTAATCAATCTGCTTCTCGTAAACAAAAGGTAGGAAAAGGAGAGGTAAGGAAAGGAAAAGAAATGAAAGGAAGGAAAATCAATGGAAAGGAATGAAAATAAAAGAAATGAAAGAAAGGAAAAGTAGAGGAATGGAAAGGAAAGGAAAGGTGTGGAAAGGAAATGAAAGGAAAAGAAAGGAAGGAAAGGAAAGGAAGGAATATGAATGGAAGAGAAATCAAAGAAAAAGAAAGGAAATAAAAAGAAAATTAAAAGAAAGGCAAGGAAAGGAAAAGAAAGGAAAGGCAAGGAAAGGAAAGGAAAAGAAAGGAAAGGAAAATGAAAGGAAAGGAAAGTAAGGGAAAGGAAAATAAAGGAAAAGAAATGAAAGGAAAGGAAAGGAATGGAAAGGAAAGGAAAGGAAAGGAAAAAAAAACAATAGAATTGAAAAGAATGGAAAGCAAAGGAAAGAAAAGAAATAGACTTGATGCATGATCAGCTATGTATGTTTGTTTAATTTTTATTGTCTACAAAGCAACTCCTCGGCCATGCTCACGATTTAGCATAGTACACAAAAGCAAGTACACACACAGCGTGTCTATAGTATGAATAAGTGCATGTGTAGTGGTGTGACTTTTATGCTAAATTTTTTATATTAAAATGATTTTTAAATTTTATTTTATTTACGGATAACAGTGCAGCCCAAAATTTCCTATCAACACGTATATAATTTATATACCTTAGAATTATAGTTTAGCAGAAAACGGTTCCACAGTTTTTCATCTTGTCTATTTATATATAAGATACATATGTTTCTATTCTGAACTAATTTTGCTTCGAGTTATGACTGCCGAATCATAGAAAATTGCTTAGTCATAAAAGGGGTGGTGCCACGCCCATTTTTTTAAATTTGAAAATTTTCCTATTTATTGTTAAAAATCCACTTGGGAAATGAAATACCATTGATATAAAGCTCTTTTTTGCAAAGATATCGCTTATTTTATTCGTCCACGACCCTTTTAAAAATCTTTTATATAAAAGTGGGCATGTTCCGATTTCGTTAATTTTTCTTTAAAGGATTCCTTATAGCAAAGGCAACCTCTCCGCCGATTTTTGTTACGATAATGTTTAACTATTTTTGATTTATGATTAATAATATTTGTAAAATTTATTTTATCACAAGTGGGCGGTGCCACGCCCATATCACAAATATGTTTTCAAATTTTTATCAAGAGTCTCAATATCAAACGTAAAATTTCAACACTCTAGGTGTATTATTTACTAAATAACCAGGCTTTTTGTGTTTTCCAAAATGTTATATATATAAAAAGTGGGCGTGGTTATCATCCGATTTCGCTCATTTTCAATACCAATCTATTCCGGGCCCAGCTAAGCTCATGTACCAAATTAGTATTTACTCAAGTTATCGTATTAAGGGCAGACGGACGGACGGACATGGCTCAATCAAATTTTTTCGATAATGATGATATTGATAGATGGAAGTCTATATCTTTCTCGATTCCTTTATACCTGTACAACCAACTGTTATCCAATCATAGTTATAATACCCTGTGTACAAGTACAACGGGTATACAAATCCTTAACCATTTTTTTAACGCAACCGTTATGGTTGTTTCATGAAACTTTCAGGATGGCCCTCGTATGGGCACACGAATATGCGTGTGTTTAATATCTACGCATGTACTCTCATATCAGGGCCTAAATTTTTCTGTTTCCAGTAGATTTATGCTTGACGGCCTATTTTATTTAGAACAAAAACAACAACTGACTTTATTTTTTGCCTAATGACTTGTGATGTGATTTTACTGTCAACGGGCGAGTGTCACTTAACACGGAAGACTAAATTACTTGCTGTCGGCATGACTTTGTGTTCTTTCAGTTGTCTGCACGTTTAACTTATTAGGCAAATTACTTTGCATTTTTATAAGTACATTTATATGTATGTAAATATATATGTTAGTATATAGGTATCTATGTATGCGAAAATTTTATCCGCCAAAGAATTTACACCTCATACAGTTTTATTCCATTTGACCAACATTTTTCTATTCAGCACAAAATACTATTTTGGACACGTTAGGTGAGGTTGAACTGGCCGGTCTGTGAATGTGTCCTTAGTGTAACCAGGTTACGCATCCGTGCTCCGAGGTATTTTCTGTGAAAAGCTTTTCATATTCGAAATATACTCGGAGTGCCAAACCACTACGGAGCAGCGAACCCGCTTATAAAAACTGTTTCCAATTTAAAAAACTGCATTTTGTGAAGTTTTTGTTTTGATTTTCCTGGATCTTGAACTAAGTAGATGTACGTTGTTCGGTGTAAAGTGATCTGGCAAATTTAGAACCTGTTTATTTCCGGATCAACACAGCTTACTGCAAACTCTACCCCTTCCAAACTCGTTATGTGGCCATATACGGTCCTCATCAGACCCATACTAACATATGAAGACTTAGCATGGTGGCCGGCCATGTACAAACAGTAAAACATTAAGAAGATTAGTAGAGCAAGGCGGACAGCCCTCTGAGGGGTAAAAGGTGCACTAAAGTCGTCTCCAACTGACGGGCTAAATGTGCTCCTAAACCACTTACATGTAGGCCTTCACATACGTGATTCTGCATTTTGTTCGGCAGTAAGACTTCGTTTGTCTAACTGCTGGAACTCGAGGCAGTATGTCCACGGTAGTATACTCAGGGGGGCGTGGTGTGCATTTATATGGTGACCATGACGCTTAACTCACGCATCACTTCGTCAAAGGCCATCAGCAGCTGTACGAGGTCGCTTCAACCGCAGCTAACTTCGCAAACATAACCCTCATATGGGTACCTGCTTACAGGGCAAAGAGAAGGCAGACGAGCTTGCAACAGGCAGGGGCACTGCTGGAGGCTCCGGAGACGGTCGATATGCATCCTCCACTTACATCAATTAAAATAAATATACATAGCAGATTCAAGGAGTTTGCAGTCTTCAGCTGGTACACCTCGGACACCTGCAAGATAACCAATAACATGACCGAATTACAATAGTAAGAGAACCTAATAAATAAGCCAAGGAAAGAAATATTTATGATCACTGCCACAATCACGGCCCACTGGCCGCTTTACCTGCATACTTAGAGATCCCATTAAACAGCATTTGCAGGAACAGCGACCTGGAGCGCAGCAAAGAAACAATCGGCCACTAACTGTGTAAATTCCCAGCTCTAGCACACACTAGGTTTCTTACTATGGGCAGTTATATACTCCCGGAACTTAAGGATGTAGCTTAATGCTCTGTAAAGGATATCAGCGGGCTCGCTTATGTGTCCGCTCCAAATGGTCCGAATGTAGTATCGACTAGCCATACGATATCAGCAGCAATTGGTCGTGTGCCTTTCGGGCTTGGATCTTTGATATCCAGGAGGTGCACCAACCAACCAACTAACCTTTTTCTATTAGTTACAAAGTGAAAAACTATATCAAGCTTTATAACTCTGTCGCCAACTTCTGTCAACGTTATGGATACACCGAGTCTATGTATGATATTTACAGTTCAGCCTTTGTCAGGTTTAGAGTTATACACAGACAACGGACTGCCTCGTTTAGTTCCAATTTGTTTGTATAATGTTTCAATAACAGAGCTTTATAACTTTTTATGGACGACAGGGAACTTTGAACTTGACGGCGCCCAATAGTAATAAAAACATATAGCTACAACGAGCAATTGTGGGTAGATTAATAATTACGACAAATTTTGGCCAATTTATGTAGGCCTGGTAATTCGGAACCACATTATTTAACCATATTTTAGTCATATCAGGCTCCTTTAATTCTTTAAGATAGGTCGAACCAATTAACTAGATATTCAAGATACAAATGTAGCAAATACCTCTCAGCGCTCGATAGTTATGACTTATAAGGCTTCACGTTTTGGAAGATTTAATTCGAATTGAGATATCGTTGGTGAACACAAAGGACAGCATATGACCACTGAACTACCTTGAAGAACCACATAATAAGTAAACCTTTAGACGAATAATTTTCTGAAGGCTACTCGTTAGGTATTGTTCAGTATATAAGAAGAAATGTAAAGGGTTAGTTAAGAGCCAAGCACGCGTATAAGCAACGCAGACATACATACATACATACATCGTTTCCCAAGGCAGTCGGTTCTATGAACCGGAGCAACTCGGGATTTTTCCCGACCAAGGACTGTCATTTCAGTGTAACCCCATTTAATTTGTTGCGTCCCTCCCACAAATTGTCATCCTCCCAGCAGCTCCTTGCAGCGGGACTGCTACATATTCTCTTGCTGCGGGAAGGTATCGAACCCAATCCGGGTCCGTCTCCCGACCACGGTCCTGATAAATGGTTTTGCTGCATCTGCCGGAAAAGAATCTTTTTAGGACGGTCATACTCTTGTCAGTGTGTCTCGTGTAAGGGATGGTTGCATCGGACAGGTTGTTCTGGGCTAGATCCCAAAACCAGACGTCCACGTAACTTCTACAAATCTTTTGTGCCTCATTGCTGTTCACGCCCTAGGGTGTCCCGTAGTTTACGTCTTAGCACACTACCTTCCAGCAGCCCCGCTGCTCTGCAAGCCACAAAAAATACCCGCTGCTGCTAGCGCTCCACGGCGCCACCAACTCATATGGCTGCTCCCACGCATACCTACAATCTCCATAGTAGAGTCGGGAGCAATGCAGAGCATCAGCCCCCCGTCTTCTCTATTTTCCGGCAGCAATTGTGTAGGTCAGGGAAACAGACTCTTAGTCCCTACCTCCCTTTGCACAGTTTGCAAGCACAGAATATATATGTTTGCGCCCAATGCAGTTCCTGCCAAGTTTCCATCGCCTTTGGCGATAACGTGCTGTCGGATGCGAAAAAATGCGCCAGCGCTTTCTGCCGACAATATATAATGCATTCTACGGTCGACAAAGATAGATGAAGGGCCAACAGACACGCACATAAACCTTAATTCAGCGCGTTAAATTACCATCACCGCCTAAGAGGTTGAGGATACCATCGGTCATGCTAAACCATCCAAAGCAGTGGGCCCAGACGGCATAGCCATCCCGATGCTTAAAAGCCTAGGGAAAGAGGGTTTAAAATATTTAGCACATGTCTTCAACCTGTCTCTTTCTACCTTTGTCATTCCCGAAAAATGGAAAATGGCCAAAGTGGTCCTGCTACTAAAGCCTGGGAAACCAGCTAACACAGGAGAGTCATATCGCCCGATATCTCTCCTATCGCCAGTAGCCAAGACGCTTGAAGCCATTTTGCTCCCCTACTTCAAAGCTACCGTGTCATCAGCATGGCTTCAGAAAACTCCATAGCACCACCACCGAGCTAAATGCAATTAGCACCCAGATAAATTGCGGTTTAAATCAAAACCCCACCATAGAACAGTACTCGTTGCGCTAGACCTATCAAAAGCTTTTGATACGGTCAACCATGGTATGTTACTGAAAGACCTGGAAGGGTCTACCCTTCCCCCATGTCTTAAAAGGTGGACCGCAAATTATCTGGGTGATCGGCAGGCATCGGTGCAAATTAGAAACGAAACATCAAAACCATGAAGATTTAAACAAGGGATGCCAAAGGGTTGTGTCCTACCCCACTTTTGTTTAATTTAAACATATCTAAGTAACCTTCGCCACCAGAAGGAGTTACTATAGTTTCCTACGCCGATGGCAGCGCAATAATGGCCACAGGCCCAGTCCCACAGATCGATGAGCTTTGCAACAGAACAAACGGCTACCTCCCTGATCTCTCCAGTTTTTTTCGCCTCGCGGAACCTGGCATTATCTCAGACTAAATCCTCCGCGACCTTATTTGTAACATGGACGTCCCAAATGTCGACCATTTTCAAAATCCACGTCGATGCCACTACGCTACCGACTGTCCTACACCCCAAAATCTTGGATGTGACGTTTCATCAGGATCTACATTTTGGTGAGCATGCAGCAGCAATTGTACCGAAAATCCAGAGCCGTAATAAAATCCCCAAATCCCTTGCTGGCAGAACTTGGGGAAAAGACAAAGAAACGCTCATTACTACATACAAAGCAATTGGCCAGCCGATTGCATGCTACGCGTCCCCTATATGGTCGCCAAGCCTTAAAACTACTCACTGGAAGAAGCCACAGGCCTGCTAAAATACTGCTCTCAGAACCGCCACGGGCCGTCTTCTTATGTCCCCAGAACACCATCTAAAAAATAAGGCGAGAATACTCCCCATCAGGGAGAGAAATGAGATGCTAACCAAACAGTTGCTGTTGAATACCCAGAAACCTGGGCATCCCAACAGACATCTGATTGATGAGCCAACACCTTCTAGGAGCTTAAGGAGTCATCTCCGTAAGCATTATGAGGAAATTCGGCACCTGAGAACTCAGCCGTATGAAGCAAAAAAACACATGCAGGTCCTTGGTGAACTCCACAAACAGGCGTCGGACCTTTATGTCAGGAATTGCCCGGTAAATCCAGTACTCAAAGAACAGTACCCAAAACTTGCGGAAGAGGAACGCATACTCCCCAGGGAAACGCGAGTCACTCTAGCCATACTTCGATCTGGATACTGTAACAGGTTAAACTCTCACCTATCCAAAATCAACCCCGACATACAAACTGTATGCCCCGCTTGCAATGTGTCCCCACATGACACCAACCATCTCTTTAATTGTAATGTGGAACCAACGCCTCTGTTGGACTCCCGTTAGAGGATATTGATGACAATTTGTGATCGGTCGCACCTATTAGGTGGAGCGAAGCACTACTACAACAACAACAACAACAACAACAACATACATACATACATACTTTTGCAGACACTTTTCTCAAATCGGTATATGTATACCACAACCTTTTATGAAGGGTAATAATTATAAAGTCTCATTTATTGGCGCCTAACCGTTTAAACGGTTATAGCGTAGAGGACCGTAAATCTTTTCTAAAAGCTTTTCTTTTGAAACACACCCAGAGTCGCTTCATCTTCTTGCTTCTGCGCCATAGAGTACGTACGATAAGTGACTTTTAGCGTATGATTTTGTCTACCAAGTCCAAAGTAGCATCTATTGGCAAGAGTAATTCTTTGCTGCATTTCAGTGCGGATGTTCTTGTTGGTGTTAATGTTCTTTTTCAAGTTTGGAGTATACAGAATTTACGCCGCGTGTGTTCAGACCGATGATATCAATGTCATCAGCATATGCCAGCAATTTCACTTTTATAAAATATTGTTCCAAAGTAGTTAAGTTCTGCAGCTAGTTTAATTTTCTCCAGCATAAAATTAAAGAAATGGAAGAATAGGGGTTCATCCTGTCTGCAACCAAATTCAGACATAGCGGAACAAAAGCAGCTCCTTTTGTGGTTTTAATCGACATGTAAATTTTTTTCGCAGGTTTATTCCAAGATTTGGCGCAAAGTGAAAATCTGGTCGCCGGTAGATTTACCAGGTATGAAGCCGCACTGATAAGGTCCAATCAGCCGTTTCACGGTGGGCTTCAATCTTTCGCACAATACACTTGACAGGACCTTATATGCGATATTAAGAAGGCTGATACCGCGATAGTTGGCGCATGCTGCAGTATCCCCTTTCTTGTGGACTTAGCAAAGAACACTTAAATTCCAAAAATTGCTCATTATAAAATAAAATCAAATCGTTTGATCAAAAGTGGTGTTCGAACAATATTAATATATTAAACGTTTCAAATAACTATCCAGATAAAGAGTTAACTGCATTGGCCCAAGTTATATTTTGTGATCCTGCAGCCCAGGTTTCAGTAGAGATAGCGATTGCAGGCATACGAGCAAATGTTGATGAAGGTTTAATAGAAGATATTCTCATCATTAATCTCAACTGATTATAATGGCCTTTGATGTTCTGAATTTGAAATTAGTTTTCGGGTTATTCGTACTTCAATGTGCCAAAAACTCGTTCTTCTGCTATATTAACTACTCGTTTTCGTCGCGAAAGGACCTTTTCATTATAAAAGCACATATATTTATTTAAAGAGCAACGGTTTATCCTTAGAACGCTGTTTTATTTTTTGCCAGGCTTTTCTCAATGATTATCGGAGGTATTAATAAATCGATTATACAGTTCGGTAGGTATTGAAATCAAAATCAAGATATCAAAAGAAAATATCGGAAAAATTATTTTAAGGGAGTAGCAAGTTTTAGCACCCATTTCTGGTAAAACCAAAAGATCACCGAGCTTGTTTGGGATAACAGTTATTGGACAACGTCAATATTAGGGCGGGTCGATTTAAAAATCGCTCATTTGCTCTGTGAAATTCGTATTCTAGGGATCAAAATAAGAAACTTTGCCGAAGGAACCATACCAAACGAATACTGATATCCCCCCCTTTGGGTCGAACTTTTGGGTTGGGGCAATTTCAATTCTACCTGCTGTGTCTTGTGGTGGCTTAAAAAAACAACACAAGCAATTTTACGATCTGCAATTGTGCCACAGTGATACCTTCATTTTTTAAAAGGTTGAATAAAAAACCCACACAACTATGTTTACGACATGCAAATGCATCACGTGATGCCTTGGTTTTAAAAGGGGGTTGTAAAAAACGCTAATTTCTAATAATTTTTTTTAATTTCTTTTCTATTACTAAGTTAAATTCATTTTTTTCATTTACATATGCTCTGACTAAATAAATTTCTAAAGAGAAAAATAAACGCGAAAAAGAAAAACATAGGCATTTCAAAATTTGAGTTTTTAGACTTTTTTTCTTTGATTTTTAAAGTTTTTTTCATGACCTACTTAAAAAATTTTCATTTGATTTTGAAATTTTCATGTTTACCCTGTCCCACTCAAAATTGTCCGCAAAAACTTTGGCGATAACAGTTTTTTGAAAAAAAAATTTTTTTTTGGCTTTTGAGGAGTGTTTTGGTGAAAAAGTTTATTTTTCCCCATTTTTTTTAAGGGTTTCTTCAGAAACGTGCAAAAGTGTTGCCGATGAAAACGAATTTATCTCATAGTTCCTATCCCACTTAAAATTATGCGATAAAAACGTTGGCATTAACAGTTTTAAAAAACTTGTTTTGGTCGAAATCGGTTTTTTTTTCATTTTCAAGGCTCCAAATCATTTTATACCTTTCATGAAAATGAAATCATATATTAATTTCGTCACGAAACCCAAAATTGTAAGTCCTTAAAGGAAAATAGATAGACCCACCATTAAGTATACCGAAATAATCAGGATGAAGAGCTGAGTTGATTTAGCCATGTACGTCTGTCCGTCTGTCTGTTTGTATGCAAACTAGTCCCTCAATTTTTGAGATATCTTGATAAAATTTGGTGAGCGGGTGTATTTGGGTATCCGATTAGACATTTGTTGGAACCGGCCGGATCGGACCACTATAGCATATATCCTCCATACAACCGATTTTTCAGAAAAAGAGGATTTTTGTCATATCTTCCTCAATTTAAAAGATTGAAGCTTCAAGCTTCACCATATACTTTCGTATATTGCACATATTGTTGTCTGAAAAAATTGATGAGATCGGTCGTATATATAGTATATATCCCCCACAACAGATTGTTCAGATAAGAAACTTTTCGTAATTACTGCCCTCTTTTAAAAGCTAGAGGCTTCAAATTTCAACGAATGCTTATGTATATAGCATATATTGTTGTCTGAAAAAATTATAAAGATCGGTGGTATATATAGTATATATATGGTGGTATACATATATAGTACATATATATAGTATATATATATATATATATATTTTCGCAATTTCAACCCCATTTGAATAGCTAGAAACTTCAAATTTCACCGAATGCTTACGTATATAGCATATATTGTTGTCTGAAAAAATCATAGAGATCGGTTGTATACATAGTATATATCTCATACAACCGATTGTTCAGATAAGAAACTTTGCGCAATTTCTGCCCCGTTTTAACAGCCAGAAGCATAAAATTTCACCAAATGCTTACGTATATAGCATATATTGTTGTCTAAAATAATTATAGAGATCGGTGGTATACATATTATATACCCCATATACACTGTCATTTTGCCCCTTTTTTACGGCTAGAGTCTTCAAAATTCATCAAATTTCATCAAATAGTTACGTTTACGTCATATATTTTTGAAATACGTGATTCGTAGTCATAGTTTTTACATGCAGACCACAAAAAACGTGAAGCTTTGCATCTTCACACAAAGTACCTACCAATTTTTTTTTCTATACTAGCAGACCCGTCAGACGTTGTTCTGCCCTAAATTTTGTCAATCTCCATACATTTTAATAAACTCCTTCCGTCTAACTTTGCCCCCCCCCCTCTCCGCACTTTTTTAAATCCTTTTATTCACTCCTCCCTCCGTCTTTTCGCTTCATCTATCTCTATTTTCGTCTCACTCTATCTCTTTCTCAGTCTCCTTTTCCTTCCGTGTTTTCCCTTCTCTTAAGTTTTTCCCATTCTTTTTCATCCCTTATTAACAGGAAAATCGAATAGGACGTATGTAAATAGTTATGTGGGTATTATTAATTCATGTTTTTCTTTCGGCTTCGCATGCACATTTATCAGTTTTGCCAGGTTAATGCAACTAAATCGAATATCACAATGAAAATTACTTTAAAGCTCTCAGCAACAACTTTCATTTGGTATCCATATTACACAGACATTCTATGGGTATCCGGGTCCAGGTTTTGCCTATATCTTGAGACCCTAGTCAACCAGCGGTATAAAAATTACTGTGTACTAAAACACTCATCAACAGCTTCAATTTGATACCCATAATGTAAAAACACATCCTAGTGTTACCCTGACGCACGTTTTGGCCTATATCTCGAGACCCTTCACAAATAGGTATGAAAACTACCCTGTACTAAAGCACTCATCAACAGCTTTCATTTGTTATCCATATTGCATAAACACTTTCTAGGGGTACCCGGGTCCACGTTTTGGCCTCAATCTCGAGACCCTATTACATGCGGGTACGAAAAATACCCCGTATCAAAGTACTCATAAACAGCTCATATTCGATACCCATATTGTACAAACATATCTCAGGATTACCCAGGTCCACGTTTTGATCTCAAGATCCTATCCAGAACGGGATAAAATTAGCCTATGTCTGTCTCCTGGTTCTAAGCTACCCCTCCACCAATTTTCAGCCAAATATGTTCATCCGTTACTTCCTCTTCAATCACTCTTTATCTATTAAAAAAAGCGCATCAAAATCCGTTGCGTATTTTTAAAGGTTTAAGCATTCAAAGGGACATAGGGACAGAAAACGGACTTTGTTTTATACTATGTAGTGATGTACATTAGACTGGGTCGAAAAAAAAAGTTGCCAATGTCCGCCCCTAATTTTGAAGATTATGTTGAGGGGGTTTCGGAAAAAATTTTTTTAATTTTTTTGTTAACGCGTTCAGCAAATTGAAAAAGTAAAAATGTGGGCGTGGTCCGCTCTTTTCACTAATTTGAAGGACTGAATTATTTTTTTGAGAAATTTAGTATAACAGCTGATATACGAGGTGAAAAGTCAGATTCTGACTTCTGAATACAGTCAGACTCTGACTTCTGACTTTTAACCTTTACTTTTCAATTTCAATAAAATTTCGAACTTCGTAAGCCGATATTTATTTTTTGGAGGCTTAGTTCGAAAAACGGAGATATTGCTTTGTTTACTTAAGCCTCAATCTCTACAAAAAATTGTGTTAGCTGACCTAATCATGTGAAACGACTTCATAACTTAAAAGGACATTAACCGGAAGTGTGAAGCTTCTCAAGGCCAAAATAATGACATACCATTTTAAAAATCGGACGTCAAATAACCAAGTTACAACGAAAAAACATTTTCGGCTGCATTTCGAAGATTAAAAAAAAATTTAAAAAAAATTTTCCGAAACCCTCTCAACATAATTTTCAAAATTAGGGGCGGACATTAGCAACTGTATGGGGACCAACCCAGTCTAATGTACATCCATACATACCTATAAACCTACGCCCGAAGTTAAATAACGCAGCGAATGCTATATATGTACGTATGTATGTGTCGCATCAAGCCTCACTCAAAAGCATTAGCGCGGGCAGTTTCACAGCGAACAAACACACATGCGCATTTTTTGATAAAAATGTTAGGATAGGATAGGTTAGGTGGTAGCTGCCCTGATAAGGATAGCTCACTTGGACAACACGAAGGTCCGTTGTGATACCACATACACCAAAAATAACGGTGACTTAGATCTAGCTACTTAGAGAATCGTTGGGTAGCAACGATAAAGCTCCGAATGATACCGATCTCAACTTTGGATATATCCTCGGGAGATCCAAGTGAGTCGCGACCGAAGTACTTTCGCCTAGTTCTGGCAAAAGCTGGACAATCAAGCATAAAGTGATTTGGTGATTCCACCTCATCATCCTCCATACAGCTGCAGCAGGATGGAGTTTCCAGTATATTGAGACGTACCGCATGGATACCCATGGGACAGTGCCCTGTCAAAACCCCAATGACCATTGATAGGTGAGCCTTAGTGAACCCAATTATTTCAGCAGACCTCCTGCCATCCACTTTTGGCCAGAAAGATCTTGCTACCCTGCAAGACGTGGTATCCGCCCAACGTTTGCTGAGCTGATTCGAGGCCCAGCTATGGAGGAGCAATCCACAGGTGGCCAGCGGGATCCCGAAATCCCTACAGCCATCTTCATCCGGTTCAGTTGTACCGATGCGGGCTAAGAGATCCGCTTGACAGTTACCCGGGATATCACTATGGCCCGGGACCCAGATAATCTTAATTGTAAAATAATTCGATGCAATCGCAAGCGAGGTCAGGCACTCCCAGACCACCCTCGATCGCACTGTAGTTGAGCTCAAGGCCTTGATAGCCGCTTGGCTATCAGAGTAGATGTTAAATTCCCTAACCGTGGTAGCACTGGATAGCATTCCATCCACCGCATCCTTAATCGCAGCAATTTCCGCTTGGAATACACTGCAGTGATCAGCCAACTTAAACTTGCGGCTTAAATTTAGCTCTTGACAAAAGACCCCCCACCAACCTTTCCATCCAGCTTTGACCCATCCGTGAACAAGTTAACCGGTCCCATGCCCCAGATAATTCCTCTTCCCCAATCCTCTCTCTCTGGAATAACTGGGGTGAAGGTTGTATAGGGAGCAGTTATCGACATACAGTAGTCCGTTCTGTCCGGGATGAAGTCGAAACTGGTAAGAAGGCTAGAGTGTCCGCGGTCAGAAAGTCTATATCCCATATCACGAAGCCTGACCAACGACCTTGCCGCGGCCGCCTTTCCCGCAATATCTACTGTGTATATGTTCAGCATGACGTTCAGTGCCAAGGTAGGTGTTGTTCTGAGAGCGCCACTGATACCGATCAGCGCCGTCCGTTGCACTGACGCTAACATTTTGGAGGTGCTCGCCGTGTCCAGTGCTTTCCACCAGACCAGCACCCCATATAGCAGAATCGGTTTGACCACCATCTCATAAAGCCAGTGTACTATTCTTGGCGAGAGTCCCCATCTCTTTCCGATAGACTCCTCTGCAGCAGTACAAGGCAATGGCGGCCTTCCTGGCCCGATCTTCCACATTGGGTCTCCAGGACAGTTTCTTGTCCAAAACAATCCCCAAATATTTAACCCTATCAGAAAGTACCAACGGTACCCCTCCAATCGAGGGAGTTCTGAAATCGGGCATCTTATATCTCCTTGTGAAAAGGACCAATTCCGTTTTTCCCGGGTTGACCGCCAATCCACATGATTCAGCCCACCTAGCCACAGTATCCAGGTAGCCCTGCAGAACATCGCGCAGGGTGCCCAGAAATTTGCCTCTGACTAGGATAGCGAGGTCATCTGCATAGGCAACCACCCGACAACCATTGGCTTCCAGCTCCACAAGAAGCTCGTTGACTACCACAACCCAGAGCAGAGGAGATAGGACACCCCCCTGTGGCGTGCCCCTGCACACCTTCCTCTTAATTATGGCCCCTCCCCACTCCGCTGCGACAATTCTGCCGCATAGGAGTTCGCTAATAAATTCAACCAGAGCCGCCTCGACTCCTAAACCCACCAGAGCTCTTTCGATTGCCCCCGGTAAGACATTGTTAAAAGCTCCCTCGATGTCTAGAAAGGCACCCAGAGCATACTCTTTGTGTTCTAGGGACCCCTCTATTTGCTTTACAATCGAATGGAGAGCCGTTTCCGTCCATCTGCCCTTGCAGTACACATGCTGTGAAGCCGACAGTAACCCCCGAGGTATTCTTTCCCGTAGGTACAGGTCAATCAACCGCTCAAACGTCTTAAGAAGAAACGACGAGAGACTGATTGGCCTGAAATCCTTAGATGATACATGAAAGCTTTTGCCGGCCTTCGGAATGAAAATAACCCTAACCGTGTGCCAAGACTTCGGGATATAAAAATGTTACCTTTGATTAAACAATTTGGCTGATATAAGAAAGGAATCAAGTTTTGTGATGCAGAACGAAGGTAAATATTTCAAGGTTTTACTGAAAAGTAGAATTTATCAAATCCACCCTTCCGTTTATGAGTTATAGCTGTGTAAACAAAAATTTTGTGATTTTTTACTACATTTTGGCAATTTGCCACGCCCCTATTATATATACCTTCAAATTATATTAACTGTGCCATCTGACGTAGCTAAGCTTTCAAATGCAAAAAACCGCTTTAAAATCGGAGCATTCTGTGTGAAGTTATATGCATACATGGCATTTAGTGACTTTATTTTATAAGATTTAAGATAGATAGATTTATCTTAAAAGTCGTTTAGGTATGTACATGTGTTCACTATATATTTCTTATCTTATACATCCGATTATTTGGAGATTACGAACGGGATAAGTTTATAGTTCAGCCCCATTCATGAAAGGCACAGCCGAAGACAGTCCCGTCCTTACTTGTTTATGTATATGTTTCGTTAGACCCACCAATAAGTATACCAAAATGATCAGGGGACGAGCGAAGTTGATTTAGCCATGTCCGTCCGTCCGTCTGTACGTTTGTTTGAACGCAAACTAGTCCCTCAATTTTTAAGATATTGTCACAGACAGTTAGCAAGTCAGTTGGTAATTAGCTACGAAAACATAAGCACGCGTCGCTCCGTAGTTCCTAAAATATAATCAACGGTCAATGTTCACTTCCAACATCTGTATTTATACATACATACGTTCACGCTAAATTACATACATTTCAAATTTCGATCATCTATATATTCATTTTCAATAATTTACATATTTGTCTGTACAAAATAATGCGTTTTACAGTTCAGAAGCAGGATTCATTCCGCCTACAAACGAATAAAGAAATAAATAAACGCATAGCGACAGCGCAAAGTATATAGCGCAGAAAATATTTTCAACCCCCGTTAAAACAGTGGCTTGTGCGAATATGTATGTAATACACACGGCATACATACCGGCGTATATGTGAATGCTCGATAGCAGACAAAACGAATTATATGTACGTACATACATACAATTTACTGTGAGTGTCAACAACTTGAGCGAACGGAGTCGCAAATAAATACACAGCGGTTTAGCATGGCAATCGGCCGCTAAACAATTGATTTTGCAAAGTAAAATAAAGTAAATAGGAAACGATACGAATAAAAAAAAATTAAATATATAGAAACGGGAACGCCATCCTAGCGGTAGATTTTTCGAGAAAAACCAAGTGCGTTGGGAAAAAAGTACAAATTTTAAAAGTTAGAAGGTGACAATGAAAGCGGACAGACGCGTAAATTAAAGCCATGGTGATGGTAAAGTTAAATTCGCTGAAAATTGACCAGCTAAATAAATTGCTGCAAAGTCATCACGGGAAACAAAGCGGCAAAAGTCAGCAAATTGTGGGAGATATACGGAACCGATGAAGTTGAATCCGACGATTTGGAGGAAACTAACGACGAAGATGCAACGCAGCAGCAAGTGGATGAGCTACGTCAAATGCTCATGGAACTCACGAAAACGGTAACGGAATTGGCCACCACATAAAAGGCACAACGAAGAACTACACCAGCTACGGAACAGCTAGCAACGCAGCAGCAAGTGGATGAGCTACGTCAAATGCTCATGGAACTCACGAAAGCGGTAACGGAATTGGCCATCACACAAAAGGCACAACGAACAACGACACCAGCTACGGAACAGCTAGGGGCTGCAACGACACCAGCTACGGAACAGCCAGTGACGGCAACGACACCAGCTACGGAACAACTAATGACTGCAGCGCCACGTCAGGCAACGGCGGCACTACAACGACCAGCCAGTGTGCACGAAATAAGTGAAATTTTACCAACATTCGATCCACTAAAAGGCAGCATAAATTCAGAGGCATTTGTGCAAAGGGTAGAGCAACTGCAAAATATTTACGGATGGTCTGAGAAAGAAATTCTTGTGGCAGATCAGCTCAACCTCAAAGGCGTTGCGAAAACATGGTTGTATTCGCAACAGGTGTTTCAGTCTTGGCAGGAATTCGTATCGAATTTCACGAAAGATTTTCCAAAGTCGATCATATCGGCGCAAGTGCACCGCGAAATGGCACGACGCAAACGTCAACCAAAAGAAACATTGGAAGAATTTTATTACGCAATGCTGAGCATGGCTAGACGAGGTAAAATGGATGAAGAATCCATAAATTCCTATATTATATCGGGGCTTAACGATACTAACTTGTCGCGCACGTTACTCGCGATGAAGTTACCAACGTGTAATGATCTGCTTCATTCTCTAGAAGCTATGGCCGTCATGCCGACGCAGAGCTTTACAAGATCTAGTGCATCATACGATAAAGGTAGTGGTGATCATACGCAGAAAACGATGCAGGACAAGAAACCCATCAAATGCTACAACTGCAACGAGTTGGGACACATTTCGTCCAAATGCACGCAACTACAACGGAAGCCGAGATGCAGCAAATGCAACAAAAGTGGTCACGACGCAAAATCATGTAAGGTTGACAAAGCAACAGTAGCAGAGGTGCAAAGTGAAGCGAAAGGTGTACCAAACCCTGTCATAAAAACGGTCGAGTGGAACGGCAACCGATGCAAGGTGTTCGTCGACGCAGGTAGTGATGTGTCACTAATTGCACTGTCCAAAGTTCCACCTGGGGTGCAGCGTACAACTTCAGCAAAACGGCTTACAGGTTTCGGAGGTGCGGTGATCAGCAGCACAGAGGCTATCAACGCAGGGATTATCGTCGATGGAATTACGATCTTGACCACCTGTCAGATCGTTCCAGATAAGTTTACGACGTTTGATATTCTTTTGGCTAGAGATGTATTTTGCCAAAACGATTACAGGTTGACCATTGATGCGGGTGTGATGCAAGTTCATAAGAAGACGGGAATTTCATTTAACATAAACGAAGAATTGCCACATGAAATCGTCGCTAAAGTCGGAAATTTGTTGCATGAGCATAGTGATTGCTTTGCTGAAGACTTGGCAAAGTTAGGCAGATGCAAAACAACAGAGATGGATATAGCTATTTCGACGGATCAGCCGGTAGTGGGCAAAAAGTACCAAGTGCCCTTGTCGCAACGCTCAACGTTAACGAAAATTATTGACAATCTGCTCAAACGTGGTATTATACGGTGCAGTTCATCGGTGCATGCAGCTACTGTAATCCTGGTGCAAAAATCTAACGGCGAAGACCGAATGTGCGTCGACTATAGGGCTCTTAAAGCGGTGATACTGAAAACACATTTTCCTATGCCTGGGGTGGAGGAGCAGCTTTCAAAGCTTGCAGGTAATACTTTATTTACGTCGCTCGATATGACATCCGGGTATTATCAGATACCACTAACGGAAGAAAGCAAACCGTACACGGCTTTCCTTACGCCTGGTGGATTATTCGAGCACAACGTCATGCCATTTGGGCTACGCAACGCTCCCATGGTATTTCAGGAAATGGTTGTGAAACTGGTTCGGAATTTAAAGCACCGTAAACATATCATTAGCTATGTGGATGAAGTAGTCATTGCCACTAAAGCCGTCGAAGAAAGTATTGAAGTACTTTCGGAATTTTTGCAAGCGGTCAGAGCAGCAGGGCTCACGTTAAGGCCGTCAAAATGTACATTTTTAGCAAGAAAAATAAAGTTTCTGGGTCACGTGGTGGATGCGTCGGGCATTAAACCAGGTGAAGAAAAGTAAAATGCATTGCTGAGTTCCCACAACCACGCACACCAACAGAAGTACGACAGTTTCTGGGACTCACCGGATTTTTCCGGAAATTTGTTGAGAGTTACGGCGTAATTGCTAAACCACTAGCTACACTTCTACGAAAGGGTATCACGTTCGAGTGGACTACGGATTACGAAAAGGCATTTTGTAAACTAAAAGAGGCACTTACAACACAACCAGTATTGGTCATGTTTGATATAGCGAAACAACACGAAGTGCATACCGATGCCAGCGCAATTGGTTTGTCAGGTGTTATGCTACAACTAAAAGGCAACGGGTGGAAACCAGTCCAGTACTACAGCCGACAGTGTAGTTCCGTTGAAGCACAGTATTCGAGCCACGAGCTGGATGTGCTCGCTATCGTCGAGTCTCTTGAGAGGGTTCGCGTATTTCTGCTGGGTACACACTTTGTGGTACGAACAGACTGCAACGCGGTAGCAACGGCGAAGAGTATTACGTCACTGCGTCCACGCGTAGCCAGATGGTGGCTTCGTTTACAAGAGTTCGACTTCGATTGCGTCCATCGCTCAGGAACGCAAATGCAACACGTCGATGCTTTAAGCCATGCACCGGTCGAGCCTCCATCAAAACCAGATACAGTAGCCGAACGAGTCTTACAAGTAATCCATATGAAATACAACGACTGGGTATACGCGATGCAAACACAAGATCCAAAGTTACAGCAAATATGTGATGTTCTCAAAGGCGTTAAAAATGTGGATACATCGGTGGCTAAACAAATCGAGGTAGACTACGAGATACGCAACAATCGACTTTTCCGTAAGGTAGGTCAGGAATACAAGTTAGTGGTGCCACGAGCGGTTAGGTGGCGCATTACAAAGGCCAGCCATGACGATGTTGGACATTTCGCTCTCGAGAAAACGCTAGCACGAATATCAAAACATTTTTGGTTCCAACGAATGAGACGATACGTGAAGTCGTATATAGCTTCATGCGAGGAATGCTATTTCAATAAAGTCAAGGGTGGACGAAAGGAGGGTCAGCTCCACATTACGAATGTTTTGCCAATTCCTTTTAGGCACGTTTACGTCGATCATGTGGGCCCATTCCCAAAAGTCGATCTGGATTCGTGTACGTGCTAGTAGTGGTCTGCGGATTCAGCAAGTATGTCGTACTCAAACCAACACGGAATACGAAGACCGAAGCAGTCATCAAGGCATTAGAAGAGATGATCGGCATATTCGGTCAACCTATTAAGCTAACGTCCGATCGAGGAACCGCGTTTACTTCTGCGAAATTCCAAGCATTCGTCGATAAGCGAGGCATACAGCATATCAAGACGGCGGTTAGGACATCAAGAGCCAACGGTCAAGCCGAGCGGGTCAACAAAACGTTATTGCAAGCACTCAAATGTACAGTCGAGGATAACAAAAATTGGGACGCGCATCTCACAACGATACAATGGAGCTTGAACTCACAAAAAAAACGAGGTAACCGGCTATACTCCTATCGAATTAGTACTTTATTTCAATCCTAGAGATGTTACGTGCAACCGATTGATACAAGCGATACATGACGAGGTTGATATGTCGGATATAGATATGAAGCGCGATATGGCAGTCGATAGAATCATGACCGAGCGGGATAAGTGGAAAGAGAGATACGACAAAAAGCACACAACTCCAACGAAATATGAGGTCGGCGACCTGGTAGTAGTGGATCACGTTCCATCAGCAACAGGCGAGTCGCAACAATTGGACCCGGCATACAAGGGCCCATACATGGTATCAAAAGTGCTCACTCACGACCGCTATATTGTCGAAGACTTACCAGATGTCACGGTTACGCAAAGGCGCTATTCCAACGTTATGTCATTAGACCATACCCTGGTGTGTATCAAGTACGGAGCTAGACATGGATGAAGATGAAGATGAATCGTCCTGTGAGGACGAGGGATCAGGAAAGGCCGAGCTGTCACAGACAGTTAGCAAGTCAGTTGGTAATTAGCTACGAAAGCATAAGCACGCGTCGCTCCGTAGTTCGTAAAATATAATCAACGGTCAATGTTCACTTCCAACAACATCTGTACTTATACATACATACGTTCACGCTAAATTACATACATTTCAATTTTCGATCATCTACATATTCATTTTCAATAATTTACATATTTAAATAAACATATTTGTCTGTACAAAATAATGCGTTTTACAATATCTTGATGAATTTGGTAAGCAGGCATATTTTGATGGGGGATTTGACATTTGTCGGAATCGACCGGATCGGACCACTATAACATATACCTCCCATACAATCGATTGTTCAATAAGAGGGTTTTCGCCATATCTGCCCCATTTCTGTCTCATTTTAACAGCTAGCAACATCAAATTTTACCACAAGCGTACGTATTGGGCATAGATTGTTGTCTGAAAAAATCATCAAGATCGGACATATTTATAATATATATCCCATAAAACCGACTGTTCAGTTAAGAGGATTTTCATCATTTTTGTCGAAATCGATTTTTAGTCCGATCTTGATGATTTTTCAGACAACAATCTTTGTCCAATACGTACGCTTGTGGTAAAATTTGATGTTGCTAGCTGTTAAAATGAGGCAGAAATGGGGCAGAAATGACGAAACCCCTCTTATTGAACAATCGATTGTATGGGAGGTATATGCTATAGTGGTCCGATCCGGTCGATTCCAACAAATGTCAAATTCCCCATCAAAATATGCCTGTTTACAAAATTTCATCAAGATATCTCAAAAATTTAGGGACTAGTTTGCGTTCAAACAAACGGACAGACGGACAGGCGGACATGGCTAAATCAACCAAGCTCGTCCCCTGATCCTTTGGTATACTTGTTGGGGGGTATAACGGAAACATATACATAAAAAATGATTTGGAGCCTTGAAAATTAAAAAAATCGATTTCGACCAAACAAGTCCCAAAAACCAAAATAAATTTTTTTTTAACTGCTAATGCCTACGTTTTTATCGCATAATTTTAAGTGGTATAGGAACTATGAGACAAATTCGTTTTCATCGGCAACACTTTTGCATGTTTCTGAAGAAACTCTTAAAAAAAAATGGCGAAAAGATAAATTTTTTCACCAAAACACTCTTCAAAACCCAAAAAATATATTTTTTTTCAAAAAACTGTTATCGCCAAAGTTTTTAGCGGACAATTTTGAGTCGGACGGGGTATACATGAAAATTTTAAAATCAAACGAAAATCTTTTAAGTAGGTCATGAAAAAAGCCTTAAAAATCAAAGAAAAAAGTCAAAAAACTCAAATTTTGCAGGCTCGAAAATTGTTTTTTTGAGTATATACGATATAAACGATATTTCCACAACTATATAATATTCTAAGATTTTGGTGTATGCTGACGAAGTAAAACTATTTAAGTCATACGCGACAGTTGAAGAACGTTCTGTACTCCAGTCGGATTTAAATTGTTTATTTACTTGGTGTAATGCGAATTAGGGCATCAACAAACATAGAAAAATGTAAATTCATATGTTTTTCCCGTGGAAGGTACAACCAGCTCTTATACAATTAATTGCCAAACTTTGTCGGCTTGGGAGTTACAATGAATCGCAAACTTAGTTTCAACCCTCATATTAATGCCACAGTCAATAAGCGAGAGGAGTGTTAGCATTTGTGAAAATATGGTTAGCTATCCTTACGTTACGAAAACCCTTTAGAATCAATTCAAAAACAGTTTTTACTTTCCGCCTTGAGAAATATTCAATCCTAATCGGTTAAAGCTAATAAATCTCCTCACCCTTGCAAGTTGTAGAGAAATGTAAGGAGTAATATTTATGGCTAAACTATTAAATGGATCGATTTCAAACCCATTTATTTTGAAGGAAGTTAACTTTAATGTTCCGTGCCCAGTTTCTAGACATTATAAACCTATAATCCTTAAACAATGCAGAACCAATTTCCAAATAAACGAACCTTTTCTGTGTTTGTGTGAAGATTATAATCAAATCAAATCAAAAATTTGTAATAGAAGTGCAAATCACAACACATATACAAAATTATATGTACACTGAAACTTTTTTAAATTGATTATTATTATTATTTAAATGCTTAAAGATGGTCCCTTTAATAAATAAATTTTGAATTAAAATTTTTCACAGTGCTACAATATTTTTGAAAACATTTTTGGTGTCAATGAATATCATACCGAAGTGCCTCATATAGAAGTGCTTTTTCTTTGCACTTTCATATGTAATTCAGGCACTTTCATATGAAAAGAATGTATATGTGAAGGCATATGGGAGTGCTATGAAAATTATTTTTTATATTAACAAGTAAGGAAGTCTAAGTTCGGGTGAAACCGAATATTACATACCCAGCTGTACATTTGAAATGCTATTGTTGTTTGTTTTGTGTGCTTAATAGTGTTACATGTACATATAAATAATACATATATAATATACATAATACATATACATATGGTTCTATTCTAAAGTAATTTCTCTTCGAGTTATGGCTCCCGAAACATGGAAAATTGCTTAGCCATAAAAGGGGCGGTGCCACGCCCATTTTTTTAATTTTGAATTTTTTCTTATTTATTGTTATAAATCCACTTGGGGAATGAAATACCATTGATATAAAGCTCTTTTTTGCAAAGATATAGCTTATTTTATTCGTCCACGACCTTTTTTAAAATCTTTTATATAAAAGTGGGCGTGGTCCTTAACTGATTTCTTCACAGCATTCCTTATAGTAAAGGCTACCTCTCTGCCAAATTTTGTTACGATAGGTTTAACGGTTTTTTATTTATGATTAATAATATTTGTAAAATTGACTTTATCACAAGTGGGCGGTGCCACGCCCATTTTAAAAAAATTTTTCAAATTTTTTTCAAGAGTCTCAATATCAGTTCACACATCAGATTTATTTATGTATTATTTACTAAATAATTAGGTTTTTTGTGTTTTCCAAAATGTTATATATATAAAAAGTGGACGTGGTTTTAATCCGATTTCGCTCATTTTCAATACCAATTTATTCTGGGTCACAGAAAAGCTCGTGTACCAAATTTTGTGATGATATCTCAATATTTACTCAAGTTATCGTGGTAACGGGCAGACAGACGAACGGACGGAC
Source organism: Eurosta solidaginis (assembly GCA_029619165.1). Classification (NCBI taxonomy): domain Eukaryota; kingdom Metazoa; phylum Arthropoda; class Insecta; order Diptera; family Tephritidae; genus Eurosta; species Eurosta solidaginis. The sequence goes on along the minus strand of JARSSU010029167.1, from coordinate 38,993 downwards.
ATGGCTCAATCAAATTTTTTTTTCGACACTGATGATTTTCATATTGGAAGTCTATATCTATCTCGGTTCCTTTATACTTGTACAACCAACCGTTACCCAATCAATGTTATAATACCCTGTGTACAAGTACAGCTGGGTATAAAACTGTGAATTTCTATGACAAAAACAAAGGTGCTATAAGTGTATAAGGGTTGGGCAGCTCTGATTATAACTCTCACTCGAGAACATTTGATGTTCTGACTCGCTCTTTGTCATAGAAAAAACGGTTCTATTTTCTCTTAATAATTAAAAAGCTGATTGTTTTATCATCTGCTTACATTACCGTTGTTGTTACATCATTTATTTACTACCGGTATAGTGATGTATCAAAAATGCTAAAAATTGCCGCACTTCTCACCACCTATGCCTGATAGTTCAAGTCAGATAAATTTCCGGACCCCAATTCTGCCAACCTCTCCAAATGAACGAATATTATTTTATTTCATGGTTTCCCAGTTTTTCGTATGGGGCAGGCTACATCGCTGATATGTTTTAAAACGTTGTATCTTTCCACGTACACTAAAATGTTGATGAAACCACTTTTCTAACTGTAAGGATTGTAAGCAGCAGCAAATCTCCCTCCAGGAAACTTGCCGAATTTTTGTTCTTCTCGTACCTGTCTTTTATCTTACAACTCATGATCTTGGTGCATTATGTCACACTCTGCCGTAAATGAAACACTTCGAAGGGCTTGCCGGATTGGCCTTGCATCATCAGTGTCGATTTGATGTTTCACAACAGTAATCAATCCTGGTTTGGAAATTATCTTGCATTTTTTCCTTCTCGGGATGTGAAAGTGTAAAAGTAAAACGGCTTTTTCAACGCCAGTGTTTTTCCTATAATTATATTCCGCTCTGATTCGTTTCCCCATACTTTCCCTAAATTTTTTTCCCAGTCTAGTTTCTTCGATCGTGGTGAAATTTGTTGACTCTCCTCCACCAGCACTCCTTGTGGTACAGCCTTGTTCTTATATAGCATAATCCTTGCTTGCATGCAATCTTGATAACACGATCAACCAGGAAGTCCACTTCTGATATTACTGCATCAACAATCTCAACCACCATGAAATTCTGTAGAATTGTGATCTTCCCAGTTACGACTTCACATGTCACTTCTTCCTGGTTCTCGATTGTCCTCGCCAATAGCTGTACTCTTAGTCAGTAAATGCTCATTCCCATCTACTTATTCTCCGGCAGTAAGACTTCTCGATTTTCTTTCGATTTGTGTTAAGAGACAATGGAGCATTCAATTGTCGGGACCAGCACTCGGTGTAGAGGATCATATTGCTTGGTGGAACAGTGCCCACTACTATTCAAAGTTAGGCAAAGTCTGTTATATTTATGTTGCCACAAAAATAAAAAATTTATGGTAGTGAAAATATTTTTCACTACATTTTAAAATTCAAATGGTAGTGGACAATTGTTTTCATCTAGCTTGCTAGGTATTTGAGCTGATGAAGAAGTGAACTTCAGAAACATGTCCCAGTAACCATCGCCGTTTGTAAACTTTGCAATTTTCTCTAATATCAATAACAAAAAGAAATAATTTTCCGCTAACGCTAAATATTAATGAAACTTTTGGAAAAACTTACACATTACATTGTTAGGTAGTAGTGGAATTTAGAACAAAATTATTTCATTGTATCCAACTATGCTAATATTTTAGCATAGCTGCAAAAACGGGTAGTGCATTGAATTTAAAATATTTGTGTTCTTTCTACTATATAAGTAATTGCCTTCAATTGTATACGCTAACTACAGTTTATGCAAGTCACTTAGCTATTGCTATTTTCCAAATAAGCAATCACATTTAATATATTTTTATGGTCACTTTAATTTCGCGAATTTTCCTTGAAAATGGCAAAAAGCGTTTCTTTACTATAAAAGTATTATCTACACACTACGAATAACGAGTATGCAACAAAGAGAAATCATAATATGTTAGTACTCATACTGAAACATTCGTATTTTATGAAAACTGACGGTATAGGATACCCACCAAAAAATTTGATTCATATGTAAGGCTTATTTCATATGGCCAAAAGGCTTATGGCATTAAGCTTTTACTCTATTAGCAGTATTATTTATATGGTCTATTCCTTATAATTCTCCTTACTTTGCTGTACTTATGTCATAAGGCACAAGGTTTATCTGAAAGATAACGTTATGTGTAAGGGTTATAGCCCATCTAAAATAAGGCTTACATAAGGAAATACTATGAGTCATTAGATAGACGAACGTTCGTTTCGCCTCAGAGCGAAGTAATTCCATTTATTGAATTCCTGTCCTGCCAATTTGCTTCCTTCCCTACATGCTATGATGATTAGCTCAGGGAAAGGCATTAAAGTGTAAGAAAAAGGGCATAGACGCAGCTTTTTAAAGCTAATAGCTTTTTGTTTAATCTTTTTGTGGATAATATATTTATCAAAAATATGTAAATATGTTAAGTATGAAATATAAAAACCCAAACTATCGATTTTCGAACTAGAGAGAATCTATTTATTATGGAAGTAGTACCTATTTGGTACTTAAGGTCTTAATAGTTGTTGTTTTACCGGAAGCGTTGCATTCCGTTACTGTTTAAGGCGAAATTGTGGTTTTCGAGATGGAAATTTCCTTTAGGATGAAAAAGCAATGGTCATCTGCGACAATAATAATATGATTTAGCACAATTTATGTGCACATATATCGATTGAGAATACAGTAAAACATGCAGTTTTATTGAAAAATAGTGGATAATGACTAATACATTGGTTAAAGACTTATATCTTTATGGCAGCTTGACCCCTAGACAGAAAAACAATACACGAAAAATCCTGTTGTTCTAGCATGCCCCTACAGTGAATATTTCTCAAGGCATGTTGAGAAAAAGTGTACCTCAAAAATCTGCACATCTATGTCAATGCTAAAAGGGCACAGAATGTGTATAGGCGTGGCTGGCCTAAGGTGACCCCTGGTAGAAAGGGCAAAAACACTCTCATGACTAGTAGCTAACCTAGAGGGTAATTGTCTCCCTAAAAAATGGTTTAACAGATCCCTCCTAAAGCGCAACGTTTGAATTATACAATAAATTAAATATGTGGACTTGTAACCATTTTATCAAGCGGTGTCGGTTTATAACGGCCTCCTTTGAGAAAGCAATTGACAAACGTGTATGTTTTGTCAAAATGTTCTGAGCAAACGCACGGACACTCAAGAAGGCTCGAAAAAACTTATTAAAAACCTTCTTTTCTAGGCTGATATTTCGTATTAAAATATTTCCAAGAATCTATTTTTTTTTCTTTTTTATTTAAAATAACTATGCATGTAATTTAGTCGTATTCGGTAATATGAAATACATTAAAATTAGAAGAATTCATAAAATTTTCAATCTGGTAGCTTGTTTTTGGTGAAATTGTCATTGTCACCGCAAAAGTCAAGTGACTAACGTCACACTAAATGGAACTACCTCTATTTTTTGTATCATGGTTTATATCAATTGTGTTTGTAAAGGTACAAGGCTAAAGTAATTTTACGCCTGTTTATTATAATGTCATTTACTCCATTTCATTTCATCACTTGAATATTTTATCATTTTATCATCTTTAAGTCCGACCCCTAGGGCAGCCAAAATTTCATACGAGATAGAAGAAATATGAAACTGAATGAAATACAAATGCTTACTAACATAAAATTATATTGTAGGAAGTGTTAAATTAGAAAGGCATTTAAGGAAATAAAGGAAATAAGTAAAAGTAGAGAAAATTACATTTCAAAAAAGTGAAGGCATCGAAGTTATTCCAGAAATGAATAAAAATGAATTTTACTGCATAGATGATGTATGTACTTAAATATATGAATTCCGAAGCTAAACTGGAGGCAAATGGAGTTAAGTAAATGAGATTCATCTAACTCAATAAAATTCACACTCTCTAAAGGAAAGATGATAATGCTTTAAGGTGTAATGGTAGCGTGTTCCGCCTATCACACCGAAGATCCTGGGTTCACGCCCCGTGCAAAGCAACATAAAAGTTTTAGAAGCAAGGTTTTTCAATTAGAAGAAAATTGTTAAAAGCTGGCTCGCCCCACCGCAGTGTTTGGCAAGCACTCCGAGTGTATTCCTGCCATGAAAAGCTCTCAATGAAAACTCATCTGCCTTGCAGATGCCGTTCGGACACAAGTACAGGTAAGTCTCGCCAGTTCGTAAGAAAAATTTAAAGGAGCACGACGCAAATTAGAAGAGAAGCTCGGCCTAAAATCCCTTCGGTAGTTATCGCGCCTTACATTTCTTTTATTTATATTCTACAAAATAGAAATCCAAATCTTATGACCTTTTTGAATGGATCTAGATGTACTGGGATCAGAGCTAAATATCTCAAGTTTGCCATACGGAGGTATCTTGGTGGTTTTGCAAAAACATACATCGGCGATATATATAGCACCGTACTCTTACAAAAAAAACGTGATACTTTTTCAGAACCGGGAATTTCGAACCTGTATCTTCTTAACAATCGGCTACTTTTTCGGAGTGGGTACTTTTTTAAACCGGATACTCTCCAAGCACCGGGTATTTATTTTAGAACCGGATACTTTTTTTATAACGGGGTACTTACGCTTTGCCTGTAAGTTTTTGCACCACATACTTAATTGGAATCGGGTGCTTTTCTAAGCCGAATCCATTATCACACCTCATACTTTTTAGAACCGTGTCCCGTTTTAAAATAGGCGTTACTTTTTTGAACTGAGTACCTTTTTGGGGCAGGGTACTTTTTCAGACTGGGTACTTTTTTAAACCCCAGTACTATTTTGAACGCACTTAAAAGGGTAGTATATACTAACAACTATAAGCCACTGGCTTTTCTAGAGGAGTTGCATGTAAACATCCAAGTGAAGCTAATATATGTACATAAGTGTTAAAAATGTTGTCATTGAATACAAAAATGCTTTTCAAATTCCATTTTGAACTGTGCAATAAAGCGTGACAATAGAATTTTGAGAATTTGGACTATGTTGAATCGAATAACAGAGCTTAATTCGGAGCATATCAAATGATAAAATATTTTCATTTTTCTTTATGCGTCAATTATTTAAATTAATAACGGATTAATTCTCTGAGGTATGCACCTTTTAATGGATATTAATTTTTGTAATTTTAATGGAATAGGAATAAGTTGGTAATGTTGTAGTGGGATGATGTTAAAATAAGTAAAATTTTTGTAATGCACTAACTTAAAAGGCCCCGCAATCTTGTTGCCCGCATTCATCACACTAAATTATACCCAGTGTGTACTTGTACAAAAGGGTATTGTAACTTGGGTTGGATATCGGTACTACGTAATGCCATAAAATCGACAAAGATATAGATTTCCTTATATCAAAATTATCAACATCGAAAAAGATTTTCACTAGGCCGAGTCTGCCCGTCCGTTAGTCCGTTTAATTTGAGTAAAAATTGAGATATATTTACGAAATTTGGTATACGAACTGGCAGGGTATATTGGTATGAAAATGGCTGAGATCGAACGATAACCACGCCCACTTATTCGTTATCGAAAATTTCGAAAATGCGGGATATGGGGATATGCGGGATGATTTAATCACAAGAAATATAAATTTGGAAAAATTTAAGAAAATGGTCGTGGCACCACCCACATTTAAAGTAGAAAATTTTAAATTTTTTGAAGTCGTTAATCAAAAACTTAATATATCGTGTTTAAACTTGGCTCGGATGTTATACTTGCCATTATATATACTCTTTATAAAAATTAACAAAATCGGTTTGCGGCCACGCCCACTTTAAAATAAAACCGATACTAAAAGTTTCACAAAATGGAGAAAAATGCTATAGTTTGCTAGCAAGGACTGATAAAATTATGAAATTCGATATGTGTGTGGAGTTAATGACTAAAACTAGAAATTTGAAAAAATTAAGGAAAATGGTCGTGGCATCGCCACTTTCAAAGTTTTTGAAGGAGTAATTCAAAAAATGTTGAAGATATTGTGTTGAAAGTCGGCATGGAGGTTGTGTATACCGTTATATATTCATTTTATGAAATGAGTGAAAGTGAAAATGTGGTGAAACTTGATATGTGCACTTTGTGACTTTATGACAAAAAAAAAGAATTTTGGTAAAATTTTTGAAAAATAGGCGTGGCAACGCCACATTTCAAAGCGGAAAGTTTGAAAGTTTTGCAGCCATAAGTCGAAATTCATTGAAAAGATCATGTTGAAATATGACACGACGGTTTTTTATATTATTTGACCACGCTCACATGAAAAAAAATATTAGTTAATAAGCAGACATTCTTTTTTGTTATCGAAAATGTCGAAAGGTGAAACAGTAATTGGTAATACCTCAATGTTATGAAACTTTGGCATTTTATTTTAATCTGAGGAAATAAGAAAGTTGCTTAAAGTTTTAATTATCACAACATTGGCAAAATAGTTATGACACGTAACTACATTACCATTATAGATATGTATGAATAATTAAAACGACTATTGCAAATGATTCTGGTCCGTTCTTTAGCTCTTCATTAGACTTTAAAAAACAAAGTCGTACAAAAATCAAACTATTTTAATGAGATTTCGTTGTTGTTGTTGTTGTAGCAATGCTCGCCCCACCTAATAGCCGCGATCGATCACAAATTGTCATCAATATCCTCTAACGGGAGTCGAAGGAAACTTGCCGTTTCAACAAGGGGTGGACCATAAGGAAAGGGGTGTTAGAGGCGTTGGTTCCACATTACAATTGAAGAGATGGTTGGTGTCATTTGGGACACGTTGCAAGCGGGGCATACATTTTGTATGTCGGGGTCTGGATAGGTAAGAGTTTAACCTGTTACAGTATCCAGAACGAAGTTGAGGAAGAGTGACACGCGTTTCCCTGGGGAGTATGCGTTCCTCTTCCGCAAGTTTTGGATAATTTTCGTTAAGCACTGGATTCACCGGGCAATTCCCGGGCATAAAGGTCCGACGCCTGTTTATGGAGTTCACCATGGACCTGCTTGTGTTTTTTCACTTCATACGGCTGGGTTCTCAGGTGCCGTATTTCCTCAAAATGCTTACGGATATGACTCCTTAAGCCCCTAGGCGGTGCTGGTTCATCAATCAGATGTCTGTTCGGATGCCCAGGTTTCTGGGTATTCAACAGGAACTGTTTGGTCAGCATCTCATTTCTCTCCCTGATGGGGAGTATTCTCGCCTCATTATGCAGATGGTGTTCTGGGGACATAAGAAGACAGCCCGTGGCGATTCTGAGAGCAGTATTTTGGCAGGCCTGTAGTTTCTTCCAGTGGATGATTTTTAGGCTTGGCGACCATATGGGTGACGCGTAGCACGTAATCGGCTGGCTAATTGCTTTGTATGTAGTCATGAGCGTTTCTTTATCTTTTCCCCAAGTACTGCCAGCGAGGGATTTGAGGATTTTGTTACGGCTCTGAATTCTCGGAACAATTGCGGCTGCGTGCTCACCAAAATATAGACCCTGATCAAACGTCACACCCAAGATTTTGAGGGTGTAGGACAGTCGGTAGCGTAGTGCCATCGACGTGGATGTTCAAAATGGTCGACATTTGGGGCGTCCATGTTGTAAATAAGATCGCGGAAGATTTAGTCGGTGATAATGCCAGGTTTCGCGAGGCGAAAAAACTGGAGAGATCAGGGAGGTAGCCGTTTATTTTATTGCATAGCGCATCGATCGTTGGGCCTGGGCCTGTGGCCATTATTGTGCAGTCATCGGCGTAGGAAACGATTGTGACTCCTTCCGGTGGTGAAGGTAGCTTAGATATGTAGAAATTAAACAAAAGTGGGGATAGGACACCACCCTGTGGCACCCCTTGTTTAATTCTCCTTGGTTTTGATGCTTCGTTTCTAAATTGCACCGATGCCTGCCGACCACCCAGATAATTTGCGGTCCACCTTTTAAGACATGGGGGCAAGGGTAGACCCTTCCAGGTCCTGCAGTAACGAGCCATGGTTGACCGTATCGAAAGCTTTTGATAGGTCTAGCGCTACAAGTACTGTTCTATGGTGGGGGTATTGATTTAAACCGCAATTTATCTGGGTGTTAATAGCATTTAGCGCGGTGGTAGTGCTATGGAGTTTTCTGAAGCCATGCTGATGAGGGGCTAGCTGCAAATTTGCTTGGAAATAAGGGAGCAAAATGGCTTCAAGCGTCTTTGCCACTGGCGATAGGAGAGATATCGGACGATACGACTCACCTATGTTAGCTGGTTTCCCAGGCTTTAGTAGCGGGACCACCTTGGCCATTTTCCATTTCTCAGGTATGACAAAGGTGGAAAGAGACAGATTGAAGACATGCGCTAAATATTTGAAACCCTCTTTCCCTAGGCTTTTAAGCATCGGCATGGCTATGCCGTCTGGGCCCACTGCTTTGAATGGTTTAGCACGACCAATGGCGTCCTCAACCTCTTTAGCGGTGATGGTGATTGGTGACGCGCTGAATTTGTGTTTATGTGCGTGTCTATTGGCTCTCCGTCTATCTTTGTCGACCGTAGGATGCATTATATATTGTCGGCAGAAAGCGCTCGCGCATTTTTTCGCGTCCGACAGCACTTTGTCGCCAAAGGCGATGGAAACTTTGTCTTTGTGCTTAGTCGGATTCGATAGGGACTTTACGGTGGACCAAAGTTTACCCACACCGGTAGAGAGGTTACAACCTCTTAGTTGCTCCTCCCATTTCGCCCGCTTGTGTTCATCCACAAGCAATCTGATGCGTTGGTTTATATCCCTTATTTGGGGGTCGCCTGGATCAAGCTGTCTTATAAGGTCACGTTCTCTCGCTAAGTTTGCGGCCTCCGCCGGGAAGTGGGGCCGGATTTCGGGAATTCTCCCGGCGGGAATGAAATGTGCCGAGGCTGATTTAATGACGTTACGGAAGGCACGCTCCCCTTGGCGGGCATCAGTCGGGATAGGGAGGGCAGCAAAGCGGCTGTCTGTAAAGGATTTATATTCTTCCCACTTTCCTTTTTTGAAGTTTATGGAAGTGCGTTTTTCAGTGACGATGAAGTCGGCGGTACGCTCAAGCGAAATAAGTATGGGCAGGTGGTCGGATGCCAATGTTACCATCGGCTGCCAGTTGACGCAGTTTACGAGATCTGCGCTCACGATAGAGATATCTGGCGAGCTGTGACAGCTTCCTACCATACGTGTGGGGGCGTCTCCGTTTATTGTGCAGAACGTCGTTTCGTCTATTTGATCCGCCTGAGATGTTGGCGGACTGTCCGCCCGCAAGTTTGAATGCCATAGATCATGATGGGCATTGAAATCACCTAGGATGATGCGATTGTTGCCAGTGAGTAAGGCCCTGATATTAGGGCGGTATCCACTGGGGCAACAGGTGGCAGGAGGGATGTAGATGTTGATGATTTCTAGGTTTGCATCGCCTGACCGGACAGATAGGCCTTGACGTTCTAAGACATTGTCCCTGCGGTCGATGCCAGGATCAAATATATAATATTGCACAGAGTGGTGTATGATAAACGCGAGATAGCCTCCATTTCCGCTCTCGCGGTCTTTCCTGTGGACGTTATACCCAGAGCAGGTCTGCAATGCAGATCTTGCTGTGAGTTTAGTCTCTTGAATCGCAGCAATGCGGATGTTGTGCCGCTTCATGAAATCGACTATCTCCGTGATCTTCCCAGTTAGTCCATCACAGTTTAACTGCAGGATTCTGAAGTGCATAAGGGGAGACGTCGCCACTCTGGGGGTAAGTGACGGGTGACTACGCCTGGGTTGTGGAAGGCCAGGACGCAATTGCTGTTGTGGCCCTGGGACTGGGCGTCCTTGGGCAAGCATTGGGGTACCCGGATGATTTGGGTTTGCGACCTGGCAACATGGCGCGATGAAACCCGTCGGGGGGGTTGCCGTCGCGGAGACCAGAACATCTGGGAAAGTGGCACCACCCAAGGCAGGAGCTGCAATGGGCGGATGTCGCAAACCTATATATTCTGTGCTGGCAGACGGTGCAAACGGAGGTAGGGACTAAGAGTCTGTTTCCCTGACCTGCACGATTGCTGCCTGAAAATAGGGGGGGAGAAGACGGGGGCAGGGGCTGATGCTCAGCATTGCTACCAACTCTACTACGAAGGTAGTAGTTATGAGTGGTATCAGCTCTTTGAGTTGTTGGCGCCGTGGGGCGCGAGCAGCAGCGGGTACTTGTTGTGGCTTGCTGAGCAGCGGGGCTGCTGGAAGGTAGTGGGGGGCGCTAAGGCGTAGACTACGGGACGCCCTTGGGCGTGAACAGCAAGGAGCCACAAAAGATTTATAAAAGTTACGTGGACGTCGGGTTTTGGGATCAAGCCCAGAACAACCTGTCCGATGCAACCATCCCTTGCACGAGACACACTGAACAGAGTATGACCATCCTAAAAAGATTCTTTTCCAGCAGATGCAGCAAAACCATTTCTCAGGACCGGGGTCAGGAGACGGACCCGGATTGGGTTCGATGCCTTCCCGGAGTAAGAGAATATGGAGCAGTCCTGCTGCAAGGAGCTGCTGGGAGGATGACAATTTGTGGGAGGGACGAAACAAATTAGATGGGGTCACACTGAAATAACAGTCCTTGGTCGGGAAAAATCCCGAGTCACTCCGGTACATAGAACCGACTGCCTTGGGAACGAGATTTCGTAAGAATAGTGGCTTTTTTACAAGCGCGCTGGAAAAAAACGCTTCAACAAACTAAACAGTTTCATTCCCCCAAGATGAAGTGGGAGAAGGAAATCAGGTAATTGGTAGTTTTTTTTAGCTGCTTTGACATTTCTACTTCTACGTCTAGCTCAGTACGTTTTTGACACTCACCCAGAGAATTACAAAAACAAAATACATGGAATGCATGTGTTTGTGTGTTTGTTTGTCACCCTGCCGCCTTTCATATCTTTTAATGTTCGTGGCATTTCTATTTAAATATATCCTTAATACATATACGAGAGCACACGCCGAGTATATAATGTTCGCAAGCTTTTGAGGAGACAATTTCTTTGGCGAAAAATCATTCTAATTCTTCCTTATATCGACTTCAGTTTGAAGTGATCAAATTAAAGCCGAAACATCGACATAAATAAAACAAATTATTGTATTAATTCAAAATAATTTTTTGAATTTGTGTACATATATTTGTGTACCTTAAAGTCGGATAAGTTTAGTAAGCAAGAAGGCCGCTAACACAAAAGAAACAATAACAATTTTTCGTGGTTTTAGCACATTTAACAAAAACAAAGAGCATACGAAAATATATAACAAAGAGTGTTAAACAAAAACCTGAAAATTTTAAAGTAAAGGGCAGCGTCCTCCCATCAAATGGCACCTCAGTTTTTTATGTAAAAGTTTTAAGCAGATGATGACAAACACTTTATATAACACACCATACCAACCTGAACAATGAATGATAGCACAAAAACAAAATTATTCGCGGAAGCACAGCTATTTAATTTAACTGCAGGAATTTCCATTGTAGGAAGTGTTAGTAACAAGGAATTTTTTAATTGCCTCAGTTGAACAAAACATAAACTTTTTAATGAATTCACATTTCCATTCCATGGCAAAGTTTTAATTCCACAAAACAATTGATATTCAAATTTAACCGTGAAATTTATTTTTTAGGGAATGCTTTTTTATGGTTCACACCTTCTGTATGTATGTATTGGCATACCTTTATATTACACTTCTATAAAAGATTAAATTTTTCAACAATTCTGTCTGTGGAGGTGAGTGACCAAAGTATGACCAATGTTTCTTTAAACTCATGTATTGGATGTAAAAGGTTGGAAACCCTGTTTGCTCATGAAAAAAAATAGAAATAGTTAAAGTAATAAAAAAAAATATTCCAAGTGAATATTCATATAAATAAACATAAAAATAATTTGTGTAAATAATAACTAATGAAGCATAAATCTATGGGTAAATTACGACAGCAAAACAAACTTTTTTATTGCAGCGCCAAGCCTACGTCCGAGGAAAGAGATTTTGAAAAATTTAGAAAGTACATTTTGAACAAATTTACAAAAACAGATTTCCCTGTAATGTGTTTTTAAGAATAACTCGCGTGTAATACAGTACACCTGGCAGAAATCAACTTCTTTACTAGAGAATATGTCATACTTTGCCAATTATTGTGCCAAATATTACCAGTTTCGAAGTGTCACTATGCAGCTGTGAAATAAATTATTTACAACCATAGTAGCAATGCAAGCAGATGAAACAATAAATAGTTACGCTCACATGTAAACAGTAGCTAAGAGAGGAGACAACATTACTCACACATATACACAGAAACAAAGGGCGCAGATGGAATTACTCACACACATAAAACTTTAAAAGTATCATATAAGTACAGCCCTTACAGGATCCCGACATATTTTCTTTTAAAAAACAGATTTAGATATTTAATTTATATTTAATATATGGTGCTTTCCCAACAATATGGAACGATTTTTTTCTTATCCCGCTTCTAAAAAGGGAAGCAAGTCTGCAATAGAAAACTACCGGGGCATAGCAAAGTTATCCGCTATCCCAAAATTTTTTGAAGCTATTGTTACCCTCCACCTAACATTATTTCACCCACAATTGCACGCTCGCAACAAGGGTTCTGTAAGGCAAATCAACTATCACCAATTTACTGGAATTTAACACTCACGTTTCTAATGGATTTAGAAAAGCCTTCACACCGATGTAATTTACACCGATTTCAGTAAAGCTTTCGACAAAGTATCACACCCATTTCATATTTATAAGCTCGGTCAACTTGGTTTTCAACCCCGTCTTATACGTTGGATTTCTTCGTATCTTGCTAATCGTATGCAAAAAGTAATCTTTGAAAATACACTTTCTGCGGTCATCAATATTTTTTCTGGTGTTCCTCAGGGCAGCCATCTCGGTCCGATTCTGTTCTTGTTGCTCATAAACGATGTATCTACAATAAAATACTCAAAAATCTTAATGAACGCTGACGATGTAAAACTTTTAAAATCATACGCTTCAGTTGAGGAACATTACTTGCTTCAAACGGATTTAAATCACTTGGTTGCCTGGTACAATGTGAGCTATATGCCGCTCAATCTTCAAAAATGTAAAGTCATGTGCTTTTCTCGGAGAATTTCGCCACTAGATTCATATACAATTAACAACTTTAGTCTAGAAATTGTAAATAATTTTGTTGACTTGGGAGTCATGATGGATCCCAACCTTCATATTAATGATACACTGAATAAAGGAAAAAGGTGTTTTTGCATTTGTTAAACAGTGGTCAAAATAATTTAACGACCCTTACGTAACTAAAGCACCTTCTACAACATTAATTAGACAAATATTACAATATGGCTCAGTAATCTGGAATCCGCATTATCAAGTGCATGCAGACAGTCTCGAACCAAGACAAAAACAATTTTTACTATTTGACTTAAGAAATTTTCAATGGGACCCTTTATATAATCTTCCGCCTTATACTAATCGATTAAAGCTTGTCAATCTTCCAACTCGTGGTAGTCGAAGGGAAATGCTTGGTGTAAGGCAATTCATGGCACTTCAATTTATTAACCGCGAGCAAGAAACAAACTTTTCTTCAATTCTCTGGTTATTCGCGACAGCTGTTCTCCCTGTTAGCTATTATTTAACAGGTAGGTATGGCAATGGGAAAAATAGAAAGATTTTTCACTTGCATGAATTCACAATGGTCTACATATGTATGTCCAAATGCTTCACGTCAAATTTAAACTGCAGTTTTCAACAGACATGCTGTTAAAAGAAATTGCGACTTCAGGAGCACCCCAGTGGATTAGGGGGCTTATAATAAAGCCGCGGCAGGTATGCCTGTCATATGTGACGACTAAAATACCCAAATGATTCAAACGGTTGTGTAGCGCAAGCCCTTTAAGGAGTTTCCAGCGCAATTTATTGCTTCTCCAACCCAATTGTCAACCTCACCTACCCCTGGATAATCCTGTTTCTTTAGCAGGCGAGGCTCCGGTGACCACATTTTCCATGAAACAAGGGGGTGGGGAGGAGTGATGGCCTAGAAGGTTCAATGTGGTTATATTAAGCCGTTCTCGAGTTGGTCGGGCTTTGACCTTAATGGTGCTTGTTAACGCACAGATCTTCAGGCGAAAAATTAACGATAATAAGGAAAACCAAAATGGAACTTCAATTGGTAGATGTCGAATGACAATCCCGTTGTATTTAGTTTCTGAACCGTTGTATTATTTCAATTCTATCACCTTTTCGCCTTCATTACCTTGTTATTAGTGCAAATCCTTTCATTTTAATTTGTTAATCATAGTGGTCTCAAATCGTAAGATTTCGATTTCCAAAGACTGCCAACTCACCTAACCACCAACCTGACCTAAAAAACTGAAGGTTATCCATATCAATTCCCAAAGTATCGGTAAAAAACTAAATGAGTTACGGCATCTCTCTGAAGATTTCAGCATTATTGGTAATATACTTGCTCTTTTGATGAAAGTGGTATAAGTCATTTCATGTCGTTTAAGGTCAGTGGTAATTTGCTTGTATCTCTCCTCGCCTGCTGGTTGTTATATGCATTCCTTAAGAAATAACAATACATTTAAGACGATGAGTTGGAAATGACTTGGACCACTTTCATAATAAAGGATACATATGTGTTTCGGAAACTTGGTTTTCTTCATTTCATAAAAATAATCTGGTGAAATCGAATGGCTGCCAACTTTTCAGAACTGATAGAAGCAGTCATGATGGTTGTGTCGTTATCTATGTTAAAAGTGGTTTGTTTTGTAAATTGTGCTGTAGTTGTTATCCCGATGATTCTGTCGAGTATGTATTCGTTTGCGTCTATTCTGAATTCAATAGTGAGATCCTTATGAACAGAGTTTATAGATCTGATTGCCAAGTAAACTTTTTTAGTTTCTGCGACAACGTAATTTTCCCTGCAAATTTCAGCAATAACTTGCTTTTGGATACCGACCTTAAACTAAGCATGGAATCTCTGTATTTTGTGTTCGTCTGGGCCTCAGGGATACGTTGGCAAAGTATTTAAATGTAACTTTGGGTCACTCTGCATTACAAAGCTCCTCAATTGTAAATAATTTAGAGACTTTTGGGAGAACTTATATTGTATAAAAGTGAAACCTTCGAAAGAAATGTGAATGGAATATTAGGGCACTCCCGAAACAACTAAGAAAGTATTATGTGTATTTGTATTGTAATAATATAGCAGATACAACAATAGTAATAACTTACTGAGAGAATTTGTCCTCAACTGTGTGTCCTTACGTGGTCTGCAAACTCAACAAGGAATAGTTTCCTGAAAGACACGTTAATCGCGAGGCGGCTCTTAAAATTTCAAATAACAATAATATCAAGTTGAAAGTAATATTTAATATTCCAAGATTCGTGAATATGTTTCAGTTACTTGATTTTGTCTTAAAATAGTCAGGTCGCTAAAAACTTAAAAATTCGAGTGCCTTTGAGAATAGAAAGACTAAATTTTTAAATATTTAACCCTTATTAGAATGAGCAAATAACACTTAAGTATGCTGGCCATTTTGAAATCAAATAATGAAATTAGAGTAAAATGGATTCAAATTACCTGAATGTTATAAACTCTTTGTTTTCTATTTTAACGAAGTCAATTTTTCTCAGTCATAAAAGTGGCAAACAAATCATTTTTTACTTAGCGGTAAATTGAACTAAAACCACGAAGAAAAATGTCAAATATTTTGGATATGAATTTCTAATAACAATATTTTTTAGTCAAATTGGAAAGCGCCAACCTTTTTTTGGTGAAAATTGCATTATTTTTATGCCGCCACTTAAAAGGATTTATTGCACTCATTACAAAATTTAAGCTATTTTGAAATTTAATTCTTCAGAAGTTTTGTCGCGCCTTTCTACTGGTAATTGTATGCGGATTAGCAATCTTTTTCAAATTGGTTTCGTTTGTTGACAAATTTACTCATCCTTAGGTAAGTATGCATATTTTTAAATACATATTTCATAATACGTTACGTGTAGGTATAAAAACCTTTGTATATATGATGAAATCAGATTATGTATTTGGTAATTTGATTGCATAATTTAAGAATACCGAGCATACACTCAAATCAGCTCTGAGCTCTTATTACAATATGTATTTGTACATAGGTGAAAGATAATGAACCCGCAATCGATGATGACAGAATTAATGTTCCCCGACCCGATTATGACGAAGTCAGAATAGCAATAATCACACTAAAGAACAACAAGGCCGCCGGCGCTGATGGATTGCCTGTGGAGCTATTAAAATACCGCGGCGAGGATTTGGTCAGGTGCATGCAACAACTTCTATACAAGATTTTCAATAAGCTACAAGCTTTGGAAATGTCCCGGGAAAGCACATCACCTCTTCGTTGATTTTAAAGCCGCCTTGGGCAATACGAAGAGAAGCTGCCGCTAAGTCTGAAAATGGTTTCCTCGCAAAACGCATACGTTAAGCAATTCCGCGCCGTTCGAAACTAAACGAGCTTTCAGACAAGGTGACTCCCTATCGTGCAATTTATTTAATTCGACGCTGGAAAAAAGTATACTAGCTGCAGAACTTAACATCTATGGAACAATATTCTATAAGAGCGTACAATTGCTGGCGTATGTTGACGACATTGGCATCATTAGCCATTACATACGACCCGTAAGATGTGTTTGGTTCTGAACGAGGACAAAACGAAGTACCTGATGTCATCAAGCAAAAAGCTAGGGCTTTTGCGTCTCGGCAACTAAACTACTGTTGACAGCCATAATTTCGAAAAAGAAAATGACTTCATTTATTTCGAAACCAGCAATAATACAAACAATAATGTTTGTCTAGAAATTCAGCGAAGAACCAATCTTGCCATCAAATGTTACTTTGAACTGATTAGGTAATTGAAATATAAAGTCCCTTATTGGGTAAACAAAAATCATGACCTAGAAGTAGACATCAACAAATTCCAGAGAATTAGAACGGAGTGGCTATGCTGGCCAGGTAATTTCAAGCTAATTAAAGACAATGTCCCCTCTTGAGTAAAGCGATTTAAATTATCTTGGTTTCACCAATTGGCGACGGTTGGCACAACGAAGAAGCGAATGGCAAAGCCTTGGTTGGCTCTTTTGTAAGGCAACATTGGTTTTTTATTATCTAGATAATTTGTAGATACGGCACAGCTGGATTTTGTTTACCCAACAAATATGGAAAAAATATTTCTTCACACTTAGGCCCACTTGCAGAACGGCAAGTTATTTTTAAGCTCAGAGCTAATTCAAAAAATTTGTCAAAAATGTAAGAATTTATGAGGGGTTAAACTCTGAGCTAAAAAGTTAACTTGCCTTTCTGCAAGTGGGCCTTAGAGAGATATATATCTAGTTCTGAAGTTGATATCCAACAACATTCTCGAATTATTCCTAAATCTGATAGAGCTCAAGTTGATATATAATATCATTCTCTATATACACAAATTACACTTCTCAAATGAATATCCAACATATTTCTCTAGTTGTAGATGTGAATGAAAATAATCTTCGGCTGAATGGTTATAGCAGCGGCGCCTAAACGTTGCCGATGAAGGAATTTAGCAGTTCCCGAAATGGATCTATACAACGAGCTTTGGCAGTTGTCTAAATTTTTTCTTTCTTCTATTCTAATTAAAAATTTTTTCAATTAAGAAAAAATTTATCATAACAATAATAATGATAAAAAATTATTGTTAGGCCTTGAGCTCGATTCGAACCCGCGATCTTAAAATCAGTAGGCCGATATAACAACAAAAATTGTTAATACATCCCAGAGCACGGGGAAAAAAGTGTCAATAAAATATGACACTATGGCAGCATTGCCAACAAACAAGTCCAATTTTCACAGCCATTCTGCAACAGATGTCGCAGTGTTGTGAATATCAATTGGCACGAACCAGAATAGAAGTAGGATTAATGAAGACAAACAAAAAACCGCTGTGGTGGCTGAATGGTTATAGCAGCGGCGCCTAAACGTTGCCGATGAAGGAATTTAGCAGTTCCCGAAATGGATCTATACAACGAGCTTTGGCAGTTGTCTAAATTTTTCTTTCTTCTATTCTAATTTGAAAATTTTTTTCAATTAAGAAAAAATTTATCATAACAATAATAATGATAAAAAATTATTGTTAGGCTTGAGCTCGATTCGAACCCGCGATCTTAAAATCAGTAGGCCGATATAACAACAAAAATGTTAATACATCCCAGAGCACGGGGAAAAAAAGTGTCAATAAAAATATGACACTATGGCAGCATTGCCAACAAACAAGTCCAATTTTCACAGCCATTCTGCAACAGATGTCGCAGTGTTGTGAATATCAATTGGCACGAACCAGAATAGAAGTAGGATTAATGAAGACAAACAAAAAACCGCTGTGGTGGCTGAATAGTTATAGCAGCGGCGCCTAAACGTTGCCGATGAAGGAATTTAGCAGTTCCCGAAAATGGATCTATACAACGAGCTTTGGCAGTTGTCTAAATTTTTTCTTTCTTCTATTCTAATTTAAAAATTTTTTCAATAAGAAAAAATTTATCATAACAATAATAATGATAAAAAATTATTGTTAGGCCTTGAGCTCGATTCGAACCCGCGATCTTAAAATCAGTAGGCCGATATAACAACAAAAATTGTTAATACATCCCAGAGCACGGGGAAAAAAGTGTCAATAAAATATGACACTATGGCAGCATTGCCAACAAACAAGTCCAATTTTCACAGCCATTCTGCAACAGATGTCGCAGTGTTGTGAATATCAATTGGCACGAACCAGAATAGAAGTAGGATTAATGAAGACAAACAAAAAAACCGCTGTGGTGGCTGAATGGTTATAGCAGCGGCGCCTAAACGTTGCCGATGAAGGGAATTTAGCAGTTCCGAAATGGATCTATACAACGAGCTTTGGCAGTTGTCTAAATTTTTTCTTTCTTCTATTCTAATTTAAAAATTTTTTCAATTAAGAAAAAATTTATCATAACAATAATAATGATAAAAAATTATTGTTAGGCCTTGAGCTAATCTTCAAGAGGCTACCACCAAAGCCAACAGCTGTATATTGCTGAGAACGCTATTACTCTAAAGTTGAGCCACTGTATTGAAACAGTTGTTAACATGAGCTCTAATGGTACTCAACCCCAATTGCTTGTTAGGGATACTCGACGCCATTGCTAACGAACGTACATAAATATCTGGTAGATTAACTATAGTTGAACCTTTCCAGATGGGCCGCTTAAGCTTAACTTAAACTCTAGTTAAAGTAGACTGAGAAACTGCAGAATAAGTTTATAAGCATAATTTAAATGAGAACTTGTACTGAAAAAGCGGGCCTTAAAATATAAAACTTTTAAAATTTTGGCAGTGCCTACAGTTATGTTCTTAGTGTTCTTGAAAGAGCGTATTTATTGATTGGCTTTGTCTTAGACTTCTATATTGGATATTTATACAATTAAACATCCATTTACTGTTCAAATTTTAAAAACAAAAGTTTCGTCTTTTCGTTTTCTTGCCAGAAACATGTTAAAACCTCAAGTTCTAAATTTAGCTCTTTTCGAAAAATCCATAAACTTTTCACGTTCACCGTTTTTAGATTGCAAGAAAGTATAGTTTTCTTTTAAGCTTGGTACTTGTGATCTTTTCCATTCCCGATTCTGGCAAAAGGATAACAATATAATATATCGTCTACAAAAACCATAAATCACTTGTTTTCATAAAAACTACTCTTATTGGAAACAAAAATGTAGTGTACCAGCACAAATCTGGTTTGTCGTCGAGTGTTATCTTTATTTAGACAAGCCATGAAGACAAACTGATACTGGCTGAGTTGTATTATCTTCTAAGTTGTTGGTATGGACAAGAAAGCAAGGAAACAATAGTTTTAATTGTTCGTATACAGTTATATTAATATAACCGTAAGGAAAGGAACTGTCAATTTTATATTACATAAATGCAAAATTTACACTTAATTATTCAAAATGTCACTCTAAAATTAAAAATAGTTTTAAGCAATATCGTTATAAAGGAATGTATACTTATTTCCATCTCTTTGATTCGAACTTTTCTTACTCTAAATTCTCTAGTACTCGAATAATGATAAGGCCAAACTCTTTGGTAGCTCGACTAATAAAAGAAACATCCCTACTATGCGCATGTGGTTTTTGCCACGAGTTTTTTTTTCTACGAAATTATAATTGGGGAAATTTGTTATTTACTCGGGAAACTTTTTTTTTCGTTGTGGAAATGTCGCTTGTTGAATAACTTTGATTTAGAAGTTTGAACCCCATCTTAAAGCCCCGTAACATAAGCAGTTTTCCATATAGATGCGTTTAACACAATCTTATGCATTATGAGTAGATTGCATGTATTTTTATGGAAAACGGTAGATTGGGCGGCACTGGCTGGAACTTAATTATTGGTATTAGAATCAAAGAGAGAATACATGGGCTTTTTTGATTTTTTATATTTTTATTCAACAAGTAATTGACAATTATAAATTTTGTATTTATTTTCATATAAATTCCACATTGTTTTTTGTTATATCAAGAGATGCCTTTAAAGAATTTGTGCCTTGTTTTGTCTGCAATTCGAAGTGTGCTTCTTTTTAAATTTTTGTTAAAAACTGCACAGACCTACATACATATTTTACATCTAAAACCAATTATCGAGACCATGTAACTTTCTTGTTTTTGTACCTTTAAATTCTCTCAGGCTAAATGGTGAACATTTGTAGTGTAAACAGCTGTAAGTGCAGATATGTATGTATGTATGTAAGTAATCACGTGTATTATTATGCGTGTGTTTAAGAATATCTTTGTTTCAATGAAGATATATCTTTATATTTATAACCTTATATATGTAGATGTATTGTAGTTTACGGCATTTGCTTTCAAATTATGTCGAACTTTTTTGTATGAATCCAAATTCAATTAAAACTTTTCGTGATGTGCTATTGAACTTTAGCTGTTGGCTATTACGAATAAATAAATAACCCGGTACACTGACAAAAAAGGTTGGCCTTTTTTCAATGGCAACGAACTATTTCTTTTTCAACCCCGTCAACCGAAGACATCGGTCCAGCAGTCTAGACGTTCATGCGTGTCTATTATGTACATCAGTCTACCAGAAGAACAGATCGTTCAGTAAACAGGTAGTAATATTCATATTCAATATAGTTTATTAATAAATTTGTACAGGTGAGACTATTGTCTCTTAACGTACATCAACTTTCGGATCTTATACAATATTTCGAATTTCTAAACTTATTTTTAATATATATTATGTTAAATAAGTAATTTATTAAAACTAATCGTTGAATTAATATCAACTATTCTATGTGTATATATTTGTATGAATGCACAAAAATAAAACAAAATAAGAAAAAAAAATAGAAGAATGACTGATTCAGAAAAATTAAAAAAAAAGATATTTTGCAAAAATTCTGATAAAGCCAATTTAAAGCGCCTGTTATTGCGTTCACTTTTAATGTCATTTGGTAGTGAGTTCCATAATTTTATAGCACTGACAAAGAATGTTCTGGAAGATGTAAGATACTTATAGCGTGGAACAATAAGGTTGCCAGTTCTGTCGGATTTTGAAAAACGTAAATTTTTTAGAGGTATTCCGGTTGCCTTTTATGGATTAGATCGTGCAGGAACTCCAAATTGCGATAATTCAGAAAGTTAAGGAGACTGCATTTACGGGACATTTTTTATTTTTACATATATAGAATGCTTCGTAAATTGAAGAAAGTAAGTTATTATAATCAGCGTGCTTTGCACACAGAGTATATTAACTTTGATTGAATAACGGTTGGTTGTACAGGTATAAAGGCATCGAGATAGATATAGAATTCGATATATCAAAATCATCAGCCATGTCCGTCCGTCCGCCCGTCCGTTAACACGATAACTTGAGAAAATATTGAGGTATCTTAACCAAATTTGCAATTGTTTTTGTTTTTATCGGCCTATTGATAAATGATTCAAGGTTCGATTCGAGCTCAAGGCCAGAACAATAATTTTTTTCTAAGGAAAATTATTTTTATTTTTTAATTTTTCTAAATTTGAAAAATTGTATTTTGTTTTTGGAATAGTAAGTAGAACATTTTTCAGACAACCTGCCATAGCTGCGCAGATAGATCCATTTCGAAGGGTGCTAAGCCTTCATCATCAGTACGCTTTAGGCATGCTGCGCTAACCATTTAGCTATACAGCGGTGGTTTGTTTGACTGGCAAATTTACTACTTCTATTCCTTTTTACCAACTATATTTATTCAGTGTTGCGCCATCTGGTGCAAATCACTGATAATGCTGGATTTTTGTTTATTGTCAATTACTTTGTTTGACATTCCCAAGTGCTCATAGTTTAGCATAGTTTAGAATAGTAAATATAGTTGATAAAGAGGAATAGAAGTAGCAAATTTCGCCAGTCAAACAAACCACCGCTGTATAGCTAAATGGTTAGCGCAACATGCTTAAAGCGTATTGATGATGAAAGCTTAGCACCCTTCGAAATGGATCTATCAGCGCAGCCTATGGCAGGTTGTCTAAAAATTCTCTACTTACTATTCCAAAAACAAAAATACATTTTTTTAAATTTAGAAAAATTAAAAATAACAATAATTATCATTAGAAAAAAATTATTCTTCTGGCCTTGAGCTCGAATCGAACCTTGAATCATTAACCAAATTCTGGTACACGAGCTTATCTGGAACCAGAATAGATTGGTACTGAAAATGAGCGAAATCGGATGATAACCTCGCCCACTTTTTATATATATAACATTTGGAAAACACAAAAACCTGATTATTTAGTAAATAATATGCCTAGCATGTTGAAATTTGACCTGTGGACTGATATTGAGACTCCTGATAAAAATGTGAAAAAAATTTTCTGATTTTCAAAGGGTCCTGGACGAATAAAATGAGCTACATCTTTGCAAAAAGAGCTTATCATATCAATGGGTATTTTCCATAGTCACACGAGATCGGTAAAGAAGATTTTAGCATCAAGTAAATAGCGGAAAAACTTTTACAAATTTAATAAAACAAAATGGAGAGTTGGCACCGGCCTATTTTAGCAACTACATATTTTCTTATAGCAGAAAATATTTCTGATAAAAATGGACGGGCTCGGTTAAAGCCCACGGCAACTTAGATATAAAACACGAATAATAAGCTATAACTTAGCAAAAACTAGTTTTGGATCAATGATATTCCACTTATCAAGTTTTATTGTAAGAGGAAATGGGGAGACATTTTTATTTAAATTGAAGTTGCCACGTGTTATGTAGAAAAGTAATTTATCTGCAATGAAATATACAACTGAAACTCACGCTGAGTATATAAAGTTCGGTTACACCTGAACTTAGACACCTTTACTTGTTTTTTTGTTGTTGTTGGCGCATCGCCGACGTGCGGCACTTTTACCATCGTAAGGAATAAATCATTAAATTATTTGGGTAAGTGTGTATTTTCTTTCGATTCCGCGTGCCACTTTTTTTTTCTGTGTACATTTAAACATACTTTTGTATGGAAATACTCATACATGTACACACATATATCTATTCCTTTCATAAGCAAGTGCACATACGTTATGCCAACTATAAGATTTTCCATAGAATAATCTTTTTCTGAACTTTAAATGCAAACAACTACAATTAAATGCTGCAAGTTTTTTGTGTTTGTAAATATTCTAGCATTTGATCATCTTAACACCGAATTATTTTGCTTGAATATACATAAGGGTGGGTTGATTTGTATGGACGCGCCATCGATTTTTCGATAGAATTTTGGCTCAGGAAAAAAAGTTCCCCTACACTCAGAGAAAAACGCCGTTCTAAAATCCAGCACCACCGGACTTAAATTCAAGATTTTCCTGTTCTTACTTTTTTGTTCTTGAAACACGACCGACCTGTTCTCAAACAACAACCTTGTTCTTGAACTGACAATCATTTTGTGAAAAGAGAGCGGCTGGTCTTAAAATATGTACAAATGTTCTAATAATGAGAACAATGTTCTTAAATTAAGCTTCAAGTAAAAAGAAACGGTAAAATTCGTGTGTACTACAATATTAAATACAACATTTGGCGCAAGCTATCAAGCAGTCGTAGTGGCCCAGCGGTTATGATGTTGTGGTTGCGATCGCGTGGCACGAGTTCGATCACCGTCAAACTATAAAATTTTTTAAAGCAATTTTTTAACTTTTTTTTCGTTCAATTATGTTTTCCATTCACTTATGCACAGATAATTCTCAAACTTGTTATGAAATGTTTTAAGTATATATGCAGATTATATCTTCAACTAAGAATAATTTCTCAATAAGAGAACATATCAAAAAATGCATATTATGCATTTTTTCTTAAATTTTTGGACTATAATAAAAATTTTTTTGTTATAAATATTTTTTATTTATGACAAAAAATATTATAATAAAAAATAAATGGGTACCTATTGAAAAAAATACTTTCCCCCCCCCAACAATGATCAGGCCCAAACCGTACTTGAATTGAGAACGAAAACTGTTAAATCGACCACAAGTCGTTCTCGAAGCGTGCGAACGAAGAAATCTTATTTTAAGCACAAATAGTGCTTGAAATGAGCACAGAAGGTTCACACATCAATACCAAACTGGTCATAAAATACGAACGGTGTGCTTGGAAAAACTGTACTTAAAACAAGCCCATCGTCACGAGTTAAGAAAAAACGTAATTAACAGACTTTTGTCAACGAATGTCCTTAATTTTGAACTTGTTTCGTTCGTTTTAGAACGATTTTTCTCTGAGTGTACGCATACTCAAAAAAATAATTTTCGAGCCTGCGAAATTTCATTTTTTTTTACTTTTTTCGACCTTACCCTACAAGAATATTGACTATCATCTGATTGTCAGCAATGTCAACCTCACGATCAGCGCCTTATACAACTTTCTATCACAACTTAAGGGACTTGCGCAAATGTGATGTAAACACTGTGTACGTGTGTGGTTATGTCTCCTTCTTATACACCAACATGGCCTACTGATTAAGTATATCGCCGTACTGTTCACTCTCATTCCTTTTCCTGGATCAGTGCTGACACTATACCTATCAAAAAGTGCCATAAATGATAGTTGTACTGTAGATATCAGGTTTGACTGTTATACTATCATAAATGACCATTGGTATATTCCACCAAAATGAAACAATGCTTTTGCTTTTATTTACTTATTTCATTACGCTTTTAATATTGTACGTGATAAAAGCATACGTGTTCTTATTGTTTAAAATAAATAGTTTTATAAGATTCGAGTTCAGAATGTTCAATTTAAATTCAGAAAATAACAAAACAACAGAAGAGCGCTTTCCTCATGCGGAAACACATTTAAAAATGAATCACCACCACCACTATTATTTTTCGCGTATCAATTTTTGAGTGCGTCCCACACATTCCGACAGCTTTTGGTATTTTTATAAGCTTTTATTTACTTTCACTTTTGTTGTCTGTAATGGAATCTTGCAAGTTAAATTTGATACACTTCCCGGTGTCCGATTGAGCTGAAATTTTGCACACATGTATAACTCCGATGACAATGCAATATTACTTTGTTAGAATTCGATAAATTAATCGATAACACAGTTATCGGTAAAGATTTGTATTTACTTTGGCATAACAGCCTAAGTCCCATACAAACACGCCGGTACCTATCCGTGGATTGTGATATTTGGACGTGGTGAATCACGTGTCACGCGTGGTGAATCTCATCGCTTGCGAAAAGCGGAGACACAACCCTCTGTTGTATTTCTGTGTATAACCAACATAGCTGAATTTTTAAGGCTGTTTAACCCTGTAATCTTTCTGTAATTTATTTTGCTTTTGGAAAAATTACCTATTTGAAAAAAGCTGGCTGAAAAATATTGGCATAACAGCTTAAGTTAAATCAAGAATGGAAAATCTTTGGAAAATTTGAGCAGATGTGGCAATTTCGCGCGTCCGTTGAACGAAATATTGACAATCTGCTGATCATCGCTAAGAAATTAGCGACATTCCATCAACTAAGCAGCACTTTAGCAATACTACTGTTATTATTTGGCCGCTCAAACACACAAATATTAATTGTGCATTAAATCTAAAATATACAAATACACCATAATAATTTACACGGCCAAAGCCATAATAATTCACACGGGTCATCAATTCTTTCTCTGATTCAAAATCTGAACTACCAGCGCTACCGTCAACAGCTCAGTGTCATCACTGCCAGTAGCGCCAATAACACCAAACTCGTGCCTGACACACAAAAGTCGTTTCACTCAATAGCGCAAGTAAAATGTACTACGCACTCACTACTAAGAAGCGTCAAAAATTCGCTTGGAGTAATTTCGTCAATGAGCTACCATTGAGCTGGCACCGCATTGGCGCTGGCGCCATGCAATTTACATCACTAAAATTGCGCGAATGCCCAGGCTCATGACTTCAATACTTATATTTACAATGCTTTAAACTTTAAATACACCTCTGAAGTTGCTGCGCATAAAATGTGTACTAATAAATTCCAATACGCATTATACGCAGATGTAACTGATATATGTGTTTTTGTTTCACCCCCTATACTTATATTTAAAGCTTTTATAAGAACAAGCTTCTATTACTTGTTAATAAAACGAACTAAAAAGTAAAAAATAAAATTAAAGAAAAAAAAACTTTTTTAAAAATAAGCTTTTATTATTTTGGTTAATAAAATTAACTAAAAAGTAAACAATAAATTGACTCTAAAGAAATATAACACTTTATAAGTTCATTGTAAGCTTAAACGATAATTAGGCTTTTTCGTCTGCGACAAAAAAATTCTATATTGTACATAATTATATATTTTTAACATTAAAACTTTACACCTAAATTATTAAATCTTACAGTTTATATCACAGTCCTAATTGTTCTAATAAAAGCGTGTTACATTGCGATAGCAAGAAAAGGAGATCCTAAATGTTCTTAATTATACCATCAAAATTTAACACGTTTTTTATTAGAACAATTAGGACTGTGATATAAACTGTAAGATTTAATAATTTAGGTGTAAAGTTTTAATGTTAAAAATATATAATTATGTACAATATAGAATTTTTTTGTCGCAGACGAAAAAGCCTAATTATCGTTTAAGCTTACAATGAACTTATAAAGTGTTATATTTCTTTAGAGTCAATTTATTGTTTACTTTTTAGTTAATTTTATTAACCAAAATAATAAAAGCTTATTTTTAAAAAAGTTTTTTTTTCTTTAATTTTATTTAATATTATTTTCGATTTTTTTTTCTTTTAGCACGAGCTTTGAAATGCTCTCTCTTTCATTTTTTAAACTTATTTTTTATATTGTTTTCGTCGGTTGAAAATGGCGGAATTAAAAAATAAAACAACCGTGATAATCATTTGATTGTCATATGACAACATGATTAATCGGATAAACTGTTCTCGCATACATAAAATTCCGTTGAGAATTATGTATCTGTCTCACATGCATAATGGTATCTGCTGTATGTTCTTTTGTTCTGTACCAGGTGTTCGAAGCTTTCCCAGTTTGAGTCCTTTTTCATGATTATAGGCTGTCGTTGGGTACATGCGGACATGCGTGTGCGAACAAAGGACATACGTAAATTTGAGTATCAATGTTTACGTCATCGCAGGATCAGCATTGTCAATTACAGTGTGAGTGTATTAGTAAAACTATCAGCGTTTCTTGTAGGGTTAGTTTTTTAAGGTTTTTTTCATAAACCTACTAAAAAATTTCATATGTATACCCTGTCCGACCCAGACATACATATGTATAGGATATTTGTGAAATATCAGGGCCCGTATCGTGTGTTACGACGCGTATCGAAATCAAGTTTCACTCAAACTTTAAATCAAAATAGGTCTGAAACCGTGAGTCCGAATAACGAAATATGTGAACTACACTCAAAAAAGTATCACTATCATATTAGCACACGATGTGGAAATATGAAACTATAAATGGTATAATTTTCGTGGTATCACTGCAACGATAAATATAATAAAAGTATGATTAAAGTATCAATTTTGTACCTTGGCTATTGATTTCCCCATGAAAAATATTTATTTCGTTCTTTAAAATATTAAAATGTTACCTGTATAAATTTCCTAGTTGAATTGAATATATATAAATGTAAGGCGCTATAACCTCCGAAGAGATCTAAGGCCGAGCTACTCTTCCAATTTGCGTCGTGCTCCTCTGATTTTCCCTACAAATTGGCCGGACGGGACCTACATGTTTTATGCCGACTCCGAACGGCATCTGCAAGGCAGATGAGTTTTCACTGAGAGCTTTTCATGGCAGAAATACACTCGGAGCGCTTGCCAGTCACTGCCGAGGGGCGACCCCGCTTAGAAAAAATTTCTTCTAATTGAAAAACCTTATTTCTAAAATTTTGATGTTGCATTGCCCGGGAGTTGAACCCAGGGCATACGGTGTGATAGGCGGAGCACGCTACCATCACACCACGGGGGCCGCCGCTGAATTGAATATTAATTGATCATAAATCGCGTTACATTTGTATGTAGCTTATTATATTGTAACGAATTTACTGCAATTCCCCTTATTTGCAATCTTCTGCCAACGTTCCTATCGCCAAACTGTTGAATAAATAACTCCAATATTGAATAATGGAAAAATGGCCTTTATTAAAGTACTTCACAATAACACTTATACTTTGCAACGAATAGCTTGTATGATTTGGGATTGGGTATACATCTGGCCATTTGCTGAAATAATCCATAACTACCAGAACATATTTGTTTCCGCCGTTGCTAGTAGGAAATGGACCGGCGACATCCATAGGATCCTTTCAAATGGCGCACCTGAGTTATATTGCTTCATCTGGCCATGATTTCGAGTTTTGGGCCCTTTCGCTCTGCGGCAAACCTCGCAGTTCGCAATACACTCAGTGACCGACTGACGGCAACCAACCCAATAGAATCTCTGTTTAATCTTCTCGAGCGTCTTCGTGATTCCAAGATGACCTCCGCTTGAACCATTATGCAGCTGGCTGAGCATGTCAGGAATCCTCTTTCTGGGAACAGTTATCAGTTTCTTTTTTCTTTGACCATCCTCACTCTCCCATACTCGATACAAGCAACCGGATATCAATTCTAAACTGTAGCACTGTGCCCAATATGACTTCGCGATGGGACTCACTGCTGACATCTCCTCTCTGCTTGGTCTTTCGTTTCGTTCGAGCCCTTGCATAACATCTGTATCTTCTAGCTGACACTTTCTTAGTTGTTCCTTATCCCATTCATCCGTACATGTTATAGTCATTAGCCGGACATCTATAATGTCTTCTTTAGCCTCCGCCTTTGAACAGTGCTTGCATTCCAAACTACATGGTCTTCGTGACATTGCATCAGCATTCCCATGGGTACTACCTTTTCGATGCTCAATGGAAAAGTTATAGCTTTGTAGTCGCTCGATCCACCGTGCCAATTGTCCTTCTGGATTACGGAACTGCAGAAGCCATTTTAAACGCTGCGTGATCTGTCCTGACACGGAATCGCTGGCCGTAGAGGTATTTGTGAAAATGTTTAATGCACTCTACCAATGCCAACAGCTCTCTCCGAGTAACACAGTAGTTCCTTTCCGGTTTTCCAATTTAAAGGCTGTAATATGCAACTACCTTCTTGTGTCTAGAATAAATTTTGCTCCTGGAATCAGATATGCTAACATTGGGGCAGTGCACAACCGCTCCTTCAATGTTTGGAAAGCCACTTCTTGCTCCTTCTTCCATTCAAAAGCTTTATTTTTTCTGTAAGCTCATGGATGCTATGGGCTACGCTGGAAAAATTTGGTACAAATCGGCGGTAATATGTGCACAGCCCAAGGAAACTTCTCAATTCGTGTAGGTTCTGTGGTCTTGGCCAATCCTTTACAGCCTCTATCTTTTCGTTGCAGTGCAGATGCCCTCTGTCGTTAGCTTGTGACCCAAATAATTTACTTCCTTTTTAAACAACGCACACTTTCTGGGACTAAACATTAGACCAGTGCCAGCTATTCTCGGGAAAACTTCCTCCAAGTTCTTAAGATGTTCATCAAAGTTCTTGCCCAATACGACGATGTCGTCCAGGTACACCAAGCATGTTTTCCAATGTAGACCTTTCAGTACCTGGCCCACGAGTCTCTCAAAAGTAGCTGGTGCATTACAAAGTCCAAAAGGCATCACTGTACATTGCCAAAGACCATCACCGACACTGAAGGCTGTTTTCTCTTTATCTTCCTCCTCCACCTCAACTTGCCAGTAGCCGCTTTTCAAGTCCAGTGTGGAAAGCCATTTCATACCAGATAGCGATTCCAGAGTGTCGTCAATTCTTGGCAATGGGTAGCTATCCTTTTTCGTAACGTCATTCAACTTCCGGTAGTCCACGCAAAACCTCATTTTTCCATCCTTCTTTACAAGTACTACCAGTGAGCTCCATGGACTAGCTGATGGTTCCATGACGCCGCTGTCGCTCATTTCTTGTACGATTTGACTAACAACTTCCCGTTTCGCTAGTGGAACACTACGAGGAGCTTGATGTATCGGCCTCGCGCCTCCAGTATCAATTTGATGTTTCACAACATTGGTGCGGCCTGGTTTGGAACCATCCTGGTCAAATATGTTCGCGTACTTTAGGTGCAGTTGTTTTGCCTTATTCTGATAGGCTTCCTCTAGCCCCTGTGTCCATGCCGTGATGTCATTTGAAAGATCAGTATTACTAGATGAAACGTGTTCCTGGAGCTGTTCACAGTTAATAACTATTTCAGCCTCTTGGCATCTTCCCAAAATAGCTCCTTTGGTCAAATTAAATGGTGACTTGAACTCATTGAGTACTCTTACCGGAATACGTCCATCTTGTTTTGTCATAGCCAGGGTTTTTCCTACAAGTTTGTTCAGTGCTGATTTGTTTGCTGCTTCAACAACCCACAATTTGTTTGTCCCACAATCTCCATCAACCTTTGCCCAGATGACTTCCTCGGATTTTGGTGGCATTTGCTGACTCTCTTCCACCGGCTCTCGTTTAATGCTGTAGCCTCTCTCGTTGCCGGAATTAAGCGGCACATCCATGTTCTTATATCGCATTGCCTTGCTTTGCATATCGATCTAGATGCCTTGGTTGATTAAGAAGTCCACTCCAATTATGATTTCATCAACAATATCTGCCACTATAAAATTGTGTAGTACCGTGACGTTCCCAATTGTTACTTCACATTCTACTTCTCCAATTACCTGGGTGTCCTCTCTCGTGGATGTACGTAATCTTGCTCCAAGCAATGGTCTTATCTTTTTGTTGACTAAATCCGTTCGAATGATGGAATGAGATGCGCCCGTATCTACAGTCAGTAAACATTCCTTTCAATCCACATGTCCTCCAACAGTAAGATTGCTCGATCTTCTTCTAATCTGCGAGATAGAGATTATGGGGCATTCAATTGCGGGAGCCAGCTGTCGCCCCTTGCGACTGACTCGATTTAGTTTAACGATTGAGTGATCTTGGAGATTGTGCTCATCTCCTTCTGCTCTGCGTTTACGACCACCCACATTGTTGGAACTATTAGGGTTGGTGTTGCAATAACGCGCAATATGCCCTGGCTTTCCACACTTAAAGCATTTGACTGCATCATTATTCTTCTGCTGCGTACCCTTCAATGCTCCCAAAATTGCGTCTACCCAGTCTGGCCTTTCCACTTCCATGCGATGAGCTTTGTACGCTGGCTTACTCAAAAGAGAGGCTATTTCCTGAGGCAGTACATGCGATACCGTTTCAGCAAATGTTAGTTTTGGATTGGCATATGTAGCCCGCTTCGTTTCCACATCTCGTATGCCATTTATGAAAGCCTGGATTTTTATCAGTGTTTCTAAGGTGAGCCAATCTTTCAATATCTGAAGCAAACTGCTGCAATGTCTCATTTGCTTTTTGGTAGCGGTTTTGCAACTCAATTTGGAATATCTGTTTTCTGTGCTCGCTTCCATAACGTCGTTCTACAGCAGCCATCAATGCTTCATAGTTGTTCCGCTCTCCTTCGGGAATCGTCTGTATGATTTCGGCTGCTGGCCCCTTCAATGCCACGAACAGTGCAGCAACTTTATCTTCCGCATTCCAGTTGTTCACTGCTGCGGTCTTCTCAAACTGTAGCTTGAAGACCTGGAAAGAAACAGAATCGTCAAACGATGATGTCTTTACCTACGGATTCCTTGCTGAAACAGCTGGGCGATTTAGTTGTAACTGCTCCATACGACCTTTCAAATCATCGACTTCTGCCTGAAATTTTGCGATTTTTGCATCCTGCGCTTCCAGTTTTGATGATACCCTTGCTTCCTGTTCTGACAGTTGCGAAGATATGCGAGATTCTTGTGCTTTCAACTGCTCAGCCATATATGTCTTCTGTTTCTTCTAACTGTGTTTCTATCTTAGATGTGATTCCAGTTGAGATGCCAGTTGAGATGACATTTGCGATGACATTTCTGAAATACGTGCCTCCTGTGCTTCCATCTTGGATGTTAAACGTGTTTCTTGCGATTCCAGTTGAGAAGCCTCTGTCGATGTTTGAGCAGATATTGCAGCCAAAATCATGTTCAAGTCTGTCCTCGTAACTGTCTGCGTAACTGTCTCTTCCATTTTTGTTGTTTCCTCGCCATCGGATGAAAGTCATACTCTTCCACGTCCAATTCCTTCTAATTCCATTGTCTGTCGTAGTCATTCCTGAAGTTCTAGTTTAATGCCGGTTGTATTCAATCTACAGCTCTCCAACTCCTTCTTCAGTTGCTGGATCTTCAATTCACTTAACTTTGGCATGCCCAAGTTGTATTCGAAGTCTTCGGAATTTATTCAACAATTCCTCTTCTGACACCAATTGTAACGAACTTACTGCAATTCCCCTTATTTGCAATCTTCTGCCAACGTTCGTATCGCCAACTGTTGAATAAATAACTCCAATATTGAATAATGGAAAAATGGTCTTTATTAAAGTACTTCACAATAACACTTATACTTTGCAATGAATAGCTTGCTTAATAACCAAACTGATTGATAGCTCAAATGAAACTGACTTCTCGCCTCTACTGTTGTCGCCCTTTTATACTGTCCGACCTCCTTGTTGCATATTGCTAGGCTTTTCTAATTCCAGAACTTACTAGTTAGTTATAAATTTCTCAGCTACAACTACAGATGTATAATTTTTATAGCTTCTCTCATACCCCATGCGCTTGTATGTGTGAGCGACACTTCCGCAATCACAATTGCATACCTTTAGGAGCATTTCAGATAAGAAATCTGCATGTGCTTGTGCGTTGCTTCTCCGCCGCGTGCACGCGTATGTATAGACATAATGATTGAATTATTGATGTGAATTCACGTCACTGCTTAGCATCGGCCTAGAGATGGCAGTACCCCTTAGTGCCGCCAACATTCGTAACAATATGTATTGATAAATACAAGTATTAAACTAATATTCATCCATTCAAATGCATAAGCAAAAATATCAAATTGATACTGTGAACGCATCATTATGCAAGTATTGTTATTCGAAAAGTGAGACTCGTGCGTAAGACGAATTACACTGGATCCCAAATTCCGATTTTCTTTCTGCACAGAGACGCCATTATGAATTTCCTATGTAGAATCACCCCCTGATTCCGAAAATCAAGGTTATTTTAAATTCTATTGTAACGTTTATGAGATATTTACGAATTACGGTTTTTTTTTCAAAAAAATTGGGTCCACTTAATCATATATATCTCAAGAAGGAAATGAGCAATTCCAAAATGGTTTGAAAAAGGTAATAAAATTTGCTATAAATTGTGCATACAACACTTTTTGCTAGGCCCTGCAGATTCAAAGATAACGAACAATATTTACGGATTTTTTCAATTTTTTTGTAAAAATTTGTAATTTGCGAGGAAGGATCTTGAAAACTTTTTATTTTTTTTTGCAGTTTTTTTTCTCTCTAAGCTCTGTTTATTACAAAAAATAAGTTTAATCATTCAAGTAAATATATCCATTTAATACTTAAGTACCCTACTGGTACATATGTGTTAGTGTCGTATATCAGTTAGTTAGCAGGTAGATTTTCGAATGGTTATTAGATACAAAAAACTGTTAGTGTCGTTTTCTCAAGCCCAGGCACATTTCACGCAAGAGCATATTTTTAAGGCAGATAGTGTTTTCTTGGTAGAACTACGGAACCTTTTTGTCTAGGTAGGCTTGAATTTTTACTTGATCTGAGTATAAATAATAGTACATGCGAATTGTTCCTTCATAATATCTGCAAGGCTCGCCGGATACTGTTCAGTTTATAATTGCGGTTTATAACCTGTCATTTACTTAAAAATATAATATGAATAAAAGGGCGCGATAGTTTGAGTGTACAAATGATCCAGATATATTCTGTTTCATCTGCGGTAAATTTATCGTTAAAAGGATGCAACGTGTGTTTTCAAATCCTTTGAAAGTTACATACTATAAGTATTTTGGAATTGAGCCTAAAAACAATGAAAAACCGTGGACATCGAATACTGTGGTGCACCACATGTCGAGTCGGATTGATTTTTTCGGAAACCGGAACAAAAAGGTGGGTTGTAAAAATTTCGGAAATTGCTCTCTTTTAATGCATAGCTGACTAATTTCTGAAACTATCTATTTAGGCGACATATGAAATTTATTACACCAATGAAGTGGAGGAAACCAAATTGTCCATTCAACGGACTGTATATTTTTACTACAAAAGTACTTGGGGTTGGAAATTCAAGAAAAGTAACCTAGGCGAGGGTATTTACAGTTTCATTACCAGCAACTAAATTCAACGGAAGCTAAATTGCCAGAATCAAATTTAGCTTTAGTTCCGGCTGCAGTTTTCATTGTCAACAGCAGTAATCTGATTATGCGGCATCATGTTGTACTGAACTACAATCGGAAAACGAAAGAAAACTCTTTGTCCCAAGCACAACTTAATGATTGGATAAGGGATTTGGAATTGTCAAAGGAAAATGCCGAACTACACGCTTCTCGTATACAAAAATTTAAATTTGTTGTTAAGGTAACATATTTTTAGAACTCGTCACGAACAATTTTCCAAGAACTATACGAAGAAGGACAGTGTTTGTTACTGCTAGAGATATTGCTGGTATATTCTAACAGTTGGGTGAACCATATTGATTCAAAAGTGGGCGATGTTCATAGACGGCAATAAATTAAGTTTAAAGGCCCGTATTATTGCATATTGGCAACCTAAAAGCCATCTATCCCGATCGCGCATGCAGTAATACGAAGCAATCGTATGAGATAATGCAAAACTACTCAAATTCAAAGAACATGATTTCCAAATATATGCCGATCTTATATTCGTTGGAATGCTATATGGTCTCCAAAGTGGGCACACAAAATACTTTTGCTTTCTATGCAAATGCGATATCTGAGCTCGTCAGGACAACTACGTCATAAAGGATTGGCCAGATCGAATCGAGTTTCAACTTGGGGTGGTTAACATAAAATACTCCCAACTTATAAGGAAGGAAAAAATAATTCTACCTCCGCTCCACATCAAGCACGGCCTTGTCAAAAAGTTTGTCAAGGCTTTGGACAAAGAAGGCGAAGCTTTTCATCATTTGAAGACAATCTTTTCAGGATTTCAGAAGCAAAAATAAAGGAAGGATTTTTGTGGGACGCAAATAAGCAAAATGATGACCAATAACCATTTCAAAGAACTATTGTCACCAGTGGAGGCAGCAGCGTGGGATTCTTTTGAAAAGGTTGTTACTTCTTTTTTAGGCAAACACAAAAGTCCTAACTACGAGATGATAGTGAACGACTTAATCAAAAACTATACGAAAATGGGTAAATAAAAAACATATTTAAGACCGTTTTCTCAGTTAACTTTAAAACTTATCTTGCCCGATAAAACAAAAAATTTTTATAAAATTTTTAAATTTATATGAGAATATATAGACTGACTTATCTTGTTTGGTTGATTTTCCGACAGGGTGGATAAATGATATATATTGGAACGATTTTCCGTCATCCCTTGTCAATTTGGTTTTGAGACAAACCGGTTTCGGCGTTGTGCCATCATCAGTGTCGATTTTCGTTCTGATCTGTTGTTGTCGTTTGTCCTGTATTTATAGTTCGAGGTATATGAGCAGGTATTGTCAAATTGATGCTTGTGTATATTTATTATTCCACGTATCTAGCATAAAATGACACGCCTAATTGGACTTCAGCTCCTGTATGTACTTTTCTTCAGATTTTGCATGAACACTTCCATAAGAATTGCTGATGTGGGGCTTCCCATTCCAAGATCGTTTGTTTGTCTATATAAAAAAAAATACGGAATCCAAACATTATATCAGAGTCTAACTTCGCGAATCACATGGTCGAGAATGAATGTTCCCCAGCCAACATCAATAAAAAGTTAGGGTTCTTCACATACAAGAAAAGGGCCGACGTCTCAACGTACTCGAAAACATGGAAATCTACAAACAGGAAAATATTCGACGGTAGAATAATAAACGAACAGATAAACACAATTTCTGGCACAATATTCGAGCCTTTAGAACTTGTTTGCAGTAAACAACTTAATCACACAGGTACAACAGATAATCACACAACAACAAATAAACACAAAATAATTAACACACCAAAACAAAAACCGACAAGAAGGTCAAACGCAAAACACAGATGTTACACCTACCCCAGTCAGCCACACAAATCGATTAGTAAACCACCCTCGGTTCTGAATGAACACACAGCACATACACATAACTAAGTATACACAAGCTCAATTTGAGAATACCTGCTCATATACCTACGAACTATAAATACAGGACAAACGACAACAACAGATCAGAACGAAAATCGACACTGATGATGGCACAACGCCGAAACCGGTTTGTCTCAAACCAAATTTGACAAGGGATGACGGAAAATCGTTCCAATATATATCAGAATATATAGCCCTAAATCTGAATTCATAGTCCAGTTCCGACAAACAAGAACGAGAAAAATGTAAACAAAAAATTTGTTCGGAATTGAAAGATAAATCCAGCCTAAGAAAATGTTATATTAATGTGTCACTTATGTATTTATCTAATATACTTTTTTATTTTCTTCAGCAGCAAATATGTCTTTAAAATTCATTTCCTACACTCCCATTTAAATCTTTTCCCGCAAAATCTTGGCGACGAAAGTGACGAGCATGGCGAAAGGTTTCACCACAAATGAAAATGATTAAAAGTTGGTATCAAGGATTCTGGGATGTCGCTATGATGGGTGACTACTGTTGGTTTCTCATAAAGAAACCGATCCTAATCTAAATAAGCGTCAAAACAGACATGTAACTTTTTCAATTATAAAATAAGATCATAGAGTTAAGACAGAATCATACGTACATATGCTATTATTTGTAGGGTACTTAAGTTTTTACTATATGGGATATATTTATTTGAGTGCTTATAACTTTGTATTTAGTTCATCGATTTTGTTGAACGGAAGCTTTTTTTTGTTGTAATAAAACAGAGCTTAGAGAGAAAAATCTGCAAAAAATAAAAGTTTTCCCACATCCTTCCACGCAAAGTACACATTTTTTTATATTTTACAAAAAAATTGAAAAAATCTGTAATGATTGTTCGCTATCTTTGAATCTGCAGGGTCTAACAAAAGTGTTGTATGCACAGTTTATAGCAATTACCTTTTAAAAGCTTCAAACCGTTTTGGAATTGCTCAATTGCTCGTTCTTGAGATATATATGATTAAGTGAACCCAATTTTTTATAACGGTTTTTCGTAATATTTAAAAAAACGTTACCATAGAATTAAAAATAACTTTGATTTTCGGAATAAGGGGTGCTTTTACATAGGAATTCCATAATGGCGTCTCTGGTTCATTTTGGCTGTAAACTAGTGTTATTTGTCGTTTGTTGGCGCAAACGTTCGTAATCGTTTTTTGTAAAGTGAGCAAAATATTTAATAATATTAATAACTTCAGTTTATTTTTACAAATAAATTGTGTCTGAGTGAACGAAGAACGTCCCGGTAAAATATCTTTTATGAACACTAAAGTACTAACCGGGGCTTGTTTTGTAGGAAGCTGGGATATGAAATAAGGATAGCCAAGCAAGGTTCATGGAGAAGCTTCTGCGAAAACGTAGAAGGCTGCAATGAATCCGCAAGTCTTAGGAAAATACTCTCTAGGAATACCGCCCCTTTTAGGTATCTGAGAGATGATGGTGGAGACTTGTTGATGGGTAGCGAGGATTCCCTAAGGCTTCTATTGGACAATCACTTTCCCGATATCCCAGTTGCGTAGGGATCTTCGCCTGCATTGTTGGCGGTCGTTGAAAGTCAAATAAACTGGGCTATAACCTCATTCAGGCCGGACTATTGTATGCCAATAACTGCTCCCTATACAACCTTCACCCCAGTCATTCTACCGAGAGAGGAGTGGGGAAGAGAAATTATCTGTGACAGGGGACCGGTTAACTTGTTCACGGATGGGTCGACGTTGGACGGAAAGGTTGTTTGGGGGTTGTCAAGAGCTAAATGTAAGCCGCAAGCCCTTCGGACCTGTTGGGACACACACATCCCAGAAAAGTTTCCTTATAACTAAAATCTTAATTTTCCATTTAAACTCATTAAATAGTATATTAAAGTTCAGGTAACGGTTCTATGTGTCTCATTAGGTTTATTTGTTGGTATAAATATGTCCCGTTTAGAGGTTGCCGACATTCTCTAACTTTTAGTAATTTAAAAAAAATTTATTATAAACCTGTATATGTCCCGCTCAAAACACCGAATGGGACACATATGTTCCACTTCCCTGGAGGAGGTAGAGACTCCACTTCAAATCTTCTATTTTTAAGGCTATATTAAAGCTAAAATAATCAATAAACCAGGAATTTCCTGCTGGTTGCTTTCAGGTTCACGGGGTACAGGGCGACGTAGTCACCCTCACATTACCCCAA
>JARSSU010029166.1:0-54751 GCA_029619165.1 Eurosta solidaginis | reverse complement strand
TTCCTGAACATGAAAATAGTCAAAATCATAAAACTTGCTATATAGAGTGGCGCCAATATAAATGAGAATTCGAAAGCAAGTTCAGTGGATTTTCTCTTAGCGGAAACCTTAAAAATGAAGCAGCTCGCTGGAGAGAGATACTTCGCAGAATTCTTGATGTTGTTTTATTTCTTGGAGAAAAAGGATTGGCATTAGAGGGATAATTCATTGATCGAAATCCAAAAAATGAAACTTTCTTGTATTTTGGAACTGATCAGCAATTATGACCCCTATTGCATGAACATTTGGAGAAGGTGAGGGAATCTCAAACGAAAAAGAATCGTCTCCAAGCACATTATTTGTCTGATGGAATACAAAATGAGTTCATAGAAATCTTTGCAAGTCAAGTAATTAGAAAGATAGAAGGCGAGAGAAGTTCGTCAAGTATTACACAGTAATAGTGGATGCAACCCCTGATTCGGC
Source organism: Eurosta solidaginis (assembly GCA_029619165.1). Classification (NCBI taxonomy): domain Eukaryota; kingdom Metazoa; phylum Arthropoda; class Insecta; order Diptera; family Tephritidae; genus Eurosta; species Eurosta solidaginis. The sequence continues at coordinate 54,289 of JARSSU010029166.1, read as the reverse complement.
GCATATTGAGCAGACTGTTTTTATATTGCGTTATGTTTTTTATTAAACAGGACTCCGGAAAATGGAAAATCCATGAACGCTTCTTAGAGTTTGTCGATTGTAACGCAAAAACAGGAGAAGCTATCGCTGAGCTGATTCGCAGCACTCTAAAAAGCACAATATTCCCTGGATGACTGCCGTGGGCAAGGGTATTATATGGCAGTAATATGAGCGGTCATTACAAGGAGCAGCAGAGTCATATACTGAGAGATAATGCCTGGTATATTTGTACTTGTGTCATATTTTAAATATATGTGGCAGTGCAAGCTGCTGAATGTTGTGCAGAAGTCATCACATTTTTCGGTATTATGCAGAAATTGTATAATATCTTTAGCGCAAGCCCCCAGAGATGGAAATTCTCAGGAAAAAACTAATTTTCCTTGCACAGCATATCACAACACGAGCGTCTGCTCTTGTGGATAGTGTGAAACCTTTTCAGCTCACATTCCCCAAATATTTACGTCTGAGTTCAGAAACTGTAACGGATTCGAAAGGTATTACAGCATATATGGGGAAATTTCAGTGTATCCTCTAGCCTCCATCGAAATCTGGTACTGCAAGCTAGAAATGCCACATGGACGCGGAACAGAAACATACGTAGTCCTGCATGATGAGTTGAAGAAGTTCAGGCATCAATGGTCGATCATACTTCAAGAATGTAAAGTTCTGGCATGGGAGTATAGGAGTTGTGAATACCTTGCACAGAGAAAAGGGGAAAAGAAGGAAGATAAGAAAGCGCCAGTTCGATGAATTACCTGGCGAATCACCTGAGTGTGATTCCGAAACTCAATCAATCAGCAAGTTTTTTACGCTCTTTTGGACTGCGTGATTGAGAACATGACAAGACGTTTCGACAGCCGTAATGACATTGCGTTTAAATTTTGTTTTTTGTGAAGTATCAGGATCTGACGGAAGAAGAGCTCAGAGAAAGCAGCGGCATTCTGCAAGATTTATATTCGTATATTTCTACGGATCTAATAGATGAAATCATTCATCTCAAAACCTATCCACTTAGCAAATTTGTGGATGTGATTCGCTGCCACCATTTCAACTTCTGAGCAAATTTCATGACTTGAAGATGGAAGTATTATCTCCGAACATCTGCATAGCATTAAGAATATTTGCACACAGCCAGTCAGTGTGGCTGAAGGGGAGCGTTCTTTTTAGTCTACGTCCTCGCGCGAAAAATTGTTACGTTCTACTATGAGCCAAAATCGCTTGAACCTTCGAACATTGGCGTTTGAGTCCAGACTTGCTCACAGCATTAGTTTTGCATCGGTAATTTCCATATTCGCAGACCAAAAGCACGGAAGGTTTTCCTTGCACTGCTCCACGCTCTTAAAAGTTAATGTAAGCAAATCAAACAATGAAGTCTAGCATTTCATTTATGTAAATCTTATTTATATGAAATAAACTGACAATGTGTATTGAAAAATTATGTATGTTATGTTATTTTTTTATTTTTAGGACCCGTAAACGCGAACTATCCCAGGGCCCGGCTCGGCTCTCTGCGGCCCTGAATACTTTTGTATTCTTATTTGGTACTTTTATTATCACTGGGTGTGTAACATTTCATACTTATATAATTTTAATAAAACAATGTACTTAATAATAACAATGTAAATAAATGTTATGTTTAATTATCGCCATTTGAATGTCTTTGGCCTTAGTCTTTTAAAGTTGAATAGCAGCCTCCGATTTTGACAATTCCGTAAAAGTCTAGTTGAAGGGTCGATTGCTAATACGCTACCAAAAGTATTAATAATCCGAAGGCGGAAAAAAATTTTAACTCGTTCAAAAGATATTAACCAAAAACCGAAAAATGACCCGCGGGTCCATCCGAAACCGGGGTGATATCCATAGTATTTTTGCGCAAAACACCTTTCTGCATTGGCGCCCTTCGAGCCGCGCTTATATAAAATTACCCTGGATGGGTCCAACACGGTGTGGAGACCAAAACTATATCCGCACAAAACACTTATGTTTAGAATTTTTTTGTTGGTACAACAATACCCCTCTCGATATTTTGGTAGCGTATTAGCGATCGACCCCTCAACTATACTTTTACCGACATTCAAACACAATTTGCTTGTAATTAAAAACTCTTTAAGAGCACATTTTCTATTTCTGTGAAATAATTTCTATTTTTAAAATTGTTGCAAAAACCGTGCAAAAAATTGTTCTGGAGCACATTTTTGCACGCAAGGAAAGCACATACGCAAAATTTTACTCTTTATGATATTCCGTGAGAAAAATGGCCCGCAGTATTGATGCTAGATATTTTCATTTCCACGCCTTGGACTTGAGATTTTCCATACAAAGTTTTATTTTTCAAATACTTTAAGTATTGAACATTTGAATATTTTTTTCTTTGGATATTTCATTTTTGTTCTGTAAAGTATTTGAAAAATAATTTCTCGACCTTTTGGGGGTGGAAAATGTCCCCTATCCACCCCTCAGTGTTGAAGGCAAATGCGAGGGAAGAGAAATAGCACCTAGTATATCCACTAACGACCACGAAGACTCAAGATAAGATAATCGGCATTAACAGAGCGAGAAAAAATATTTATATATTTTAACTCCGAGGAGATCTAGGCTAACCTTGTCTTCCAATTCCTCTCGTACTCCCTTTAATTTTCCCTACATTTTTTTCTTCTAATTTCTTTCTTATTTGCTCGGCACACGCTACCACCGCACCACGGGGCGGCCTAATATTTTTGGCCATAAGTTCTGCAGATTATGCTCCGGCTAAGAAAGTTTTTTATCGCCTATGGAAGCGGAGGAAAAGGGCAGCTCGCACTCTACCAATTGGCGTCAGTTAACGCAACAAAGAAGGGACTGTCGCGCCTTGTTGAATGGCCGTAATGGTTAAGCGCCAATTAAGTAAGTTCTGCCTTCTCCGGATTATATTAAGAGGTGAAAAATTTAACCTTGCAATAAATGATCAAAAGACGAATTACTTGCTGTAATCCAAGAAAAGATCGGCATATTAGAAGCTTAGGCAGTCACGTCAGAGTTGACGGATATAAATACGCGACTGTGAAACACTTCGTCTATCTTGAAATGTCATTAACAGCGATAACAACGCCAGCTAACAAATAAAACGGAGAATAACTTTGGCCAACAAGTGCCACTTTGGACTGAGTAGGCAACTGAGAAGTAAAGTACTCTCTGGACGAACAAAAGTCACGCTTTACAAGTCGCTACCTGTCCTCATATATGACTCAGAATCATGGGCGGTGTCGCGTCAAGGTGGGATGGTTTGGAAGAAAAGTTTTCCAGAAGATTTATAGTCATGTCCTGTGATGTCCACGGCGTGCATCAAAGGAGGTATAAAGATGAGACTGTAATGAGCTTTATTCAGATATGAAGATATTGCAATGAATAAAAACCCTAAAGCTTCGCTGGATAGGTCTTGTCATGCGAATGTACCAGGACTATTTGGCAAGCAAAGTATTGCAATCGACACTGCCATTAGGAATCAGAGGAAAGGGGAGACCTCCACTGAGTTGGGAAAGGCAGTTAGGATCTTCCTTGGTGCTTTCAATTAGCGTCATTTATCGAGAAGCAGAGATAGCTAGCGAGACTTGTTACGAAACTGCCAAAGTCGCTAAGGCAGCGTCAATAAATGATAATAATGGTGACGGAATCTTTGATACCAACATCTACACTAAGTCGATCTGACGAGTCGCCACTGATATACAAGTCGACATGCAGTGAAAGAAATGCGTGCTAGTAAAATCAACAAATCGGTTCTGTTTGTTTTTTGACTTAACGGAGATTCGGTGAAATTGATCGAATTATGGTTAATGGACCGAGTTCTTTGTCAAGCGAAAAAATTAGTTTAGCCATTACAACAGAAGAGAAAATGTCGCTCTTAAGTACAACATTTTGTAAAATTGACAGATTCCTAATCAATCTGATTTTTCTGTTAATGTAGCAAGCATGCGAATTATGTATTCACATATTTACGTATTTATATGGCGGCCGCCGTGGTGTAATAGTATCGTGCTCCGTCTGCCACACCGAAGACCCTGGTTTCACACCCCGGGCAAAGCAAAAAATTTTAGAAACAAGCTTTTTCAATTAGAAGAAAAATTTTCTAAGCGGGGTCGCCCCTCGGCAGTGTTCGGCAAGCACTCCGAGTCGTATTTCTGCCATGAAATGCTCTCAGTGAAAACTCATATGCCTTGCAGATGCGTTCGGAGTCGACATAAAACAAGTAGCTCCCGTCCCGCCAATTTATGAGAACAAATTAAAAAGGAGCACGACGCAAATTGGAAGAGAATTTCGGCCTAAAATCTCTTCGGAGGTTATCGCGCCTTACATTTATTTATTTATATGGCAACAACAAAGCTGACGCAAAACTTTTTTGGTTCAGTTGACTACTAAAGCGGTCAATACGAATCAACGATTTATGCGCATTTGATTCAATATCATGTGGCGATGACTAAAAATTTACAGAAATTTCCATGAATTTACTGTATTTCGGCTATCTCTTTTTCTTTCAGTGTGAATACGTGATTTGGGAATAACTTCAGGTTTTCCTTGTCACATATGCCTGTGCATGTCGCATACATTTTGGGCGGGTTTGTAAGTTTACTAATCTTTGTGATGTTCAGTTGTAAAGCAAAAGGTTGTGATTTGAGGGCGATATCACGATGGGTAGAGAAACCCGTTGCTATCTACCGCAAATGGAGGAAAATAATTGTTACATATGACACGAAAATTAGAAAATGTTGCCGACTTGTATCAGATCTGTGGAAACATAGCATGATCGATAAAAACATCAAGAAAGCAAGCAAATGACGGACTGATAAAAGTCTAAAATAGCTGGCGCGCATAGTCTGTGTGAAGACAAAACAAACTTACAATATCTTAAATTCAATTACCAAAACAATCAATTATGAATTGTAGAGCATGTGGTAAAAATTTGGGGGAACATAAAAACAGTAAAAAGAAAACAAGTAAAACTGATTTGAACAAATTTAGAGAACATAAATGTGCAGCAAAAGCGGAAATCAATGAAGTTCAATTTCGTAAGTATGAACATATTGAAAGATAGGCTAATAATTTGATTACATGCCAATACTAAGATATGACAATTCCCAAAATTTCATATGATATTACATATTTACATATATATCTCAGGTTTGTTTGACATTTCTAATTAATATTTTCATGTTTTCGCTACCTTTTGAAGATTTTTACACATGTTTTGAGCATTGAAAAATTTCCGGTAGATATCGCTGCTGCTGTTAAAGATAATTAAGACTACAATTAATTAAAATTGGGATGCACATACTCAACGGATCTCTCGTGCGCTCTGAGCAGGGTTGATGAATAGTAAACCAAGCATATTTTGGCAATTGAACAAGTCATTTACGATAAGATCTTTTACAGAAGGTGATAATAAAAATGTTTGGCAAAACTTTATGTTTTAACCGACCTTTATCAAAAAACAATAAAAATTGCCTTCAAGTAGTCGACTCAGTGTGATGGAGATAGGTGAGCAAGTTTTGCTTATTCATGAAAATGCTTACTCTGTCGCCTTCATTTGTCCACACCATTAATATGCATGCGAACATAAATTAGTTGAATACGACATAATTAAATGGAATTTTAATTTGATTTTGTTCAAATCGAATTTGATGGCGCTCACAAAAGGTGCGAATAAGGAAAGCATTCAGTGAACAAAATTAAATGAGTATCAACGAGCTAGAGATGTTAGGGAGAAACAAAAGGTTTAGGGAGATCAACATAATATGGAACAATAATTTTAACTCATAAATAACAAGAAAGGTGACACCAAAAATGTTCCTAGTAAATCCGTCGGCATTATAATTCTATGTTAAATTTATTGTTCATAAATGTTTGTGCTTAAAGCGAAGTGTTATGTTATTCAACTGACATAAATTAAGCTTAATTAGGTTTATATGCATTTAACTCTTTTTCTTGCATGGTAGATAGTGATGCACTGAACTAGGGAAAACCAAGTCTAATTGAATATAAACGCGTATTCGAAAGCCCCGATAAACTCACCCAAAGCTCCGAGACTTGTTTCAAAAGAACCGAAAAAGGTATAAATTATGCCTAATTATGTTTGATTCAAAGCGATCACCAAATAAGACACCTTGATACAAAATCTAGTATTTCGGGATATATCATAACTAGGTTATTCTATTGTAATTTGATTTGATTTGATTAGCTTTGATTGATTTGATTTGATTTGATTTGATTGATTGATTTGATTGATTTGATTTGATTTGATTTGATTTGATTTGATTTGATTTGATTTGATTTGATTGTTTGATTTGATTTGATTTGATTTGATTTGATTTGATTTGATTTGATTTGATTTGATTTGATTTGATTTGATTTGACTGGATTTGATTTGATTGATTTGATTTGATTTGATTTGATTTGATTTGATTGATTTGATTTGATTTGATTTGATTTGATTGATTTGATTTGATTTGATTTGATTTGATTTGATTGATTTGATTTGATTTGATGTTGATTTGATTTGATTGTTGATTTGATTGGATTTGATTTGATTCGATTGATTTGATTTGATTGATTTGATTTGATTTGATTGATTTGATTGGTTGATTTGATTTGATTTGATTTGATTTGATTTGATTTGATTTTTTGACTTGATTTGATTTGTTTTGATTTGATTTGATTTGATTTGATTTGATTTGATTTGATTTGATTTGAATTTGATTTGATTTGATTTGATTTGATTTGATTTGATTTGTATTTGATTTGAATTGATTTGATTTGATTTCATTGATTTGATTTGATTTAATTTGATTTGATTTGATTTGATTTGATTTGATTTGATTTGATTTGATTTGATTTGATTTGATTTGATTTGATTTCATTTCATTTCAGTTTACTTTATTTAATTTTTTTTTACTTTAGTTAATTTTTTTTCATAATTTTTTTTTACCGTATTTTATTTTTTTATTTTATATTTTTTTTCATTTGGTTTTTCTTTCATTTTCATTTTCATTTATTTAATTTTATTTTATTTAATTTTATTTATTTGGTTTTATTTTATTTTATTTAATATATTTTATTTTATTTAATTTCTTTTTACTTTGTTTTATTTTATTTTACTTTATTTCATTTTATTTTTTTTTAATTTTTTTTAAATTTATTTTATTTTATTTTATTGTTTACTTGGTCTCCGTTGGTGCTCTTAATTGACATCAATTATCGCGAAAAATTTAAATTAATTTTACTCGTTTTTATTTTGTTTTTCTTTATTTTAACCTTTTATCGTGTTACCGAAACATTTTGTTAAATAATATTTCTTAAAATATTCCTCGCTTTCGTATTTCGCATTATTTATGACATTAACCTTAATTGCCGTTGATCGAATAAAAATCAATTAATTACGTTTTATTTAATAATCATAACCATTTGCCCCTTGACAGCGACCTACTCAAAGTAATAAATTTAATTATTTGCCATATTTAAAAATTCTTTAATAATTTGTGTTGGTATGCGGTGAGTCGTTTTAGTCAATTGAGAACTCGTTTTAATGTATTTTAAATTAAAAGCGATCGGCGAATATTAACAAGAAAGACTAATAAATTTAAAGTGCCCCTTTTTGTTTTATTTAAACGTGCGCTTTGAGTAGCAATAAATGTGAAATTGTGTGGAAGAAAAAAGAAAAAACAGGAGATACACACATACATATGAACATATGCACAACAATAAAACATTTTTATATGACGATTATTTATATTAAACTAGAGCTTTCTAATTGACAAGGCAACTCAGTGCAACAATTTTTAAAATGTTTCTTTTAATTTTGTGTTCATACTTTCGATATCTGCTTGGCATACATACATACATACATCTTAATATATATAAATTTCGCGTCACGTTGTTTGTCCGCGATGGACTCCAAAGCTGCTCAACCCATTTCAATAAAATTTGCACACCGTGTGAGTTTCATCCAACTGAAAGATAGGATAGCGTTCCTGTGATGTTTCTGTCTGGGCTGTGGACCAGGACCGATCTATTCGAACAAATTCTCTTCTTGGTTCGATTTGCCTGAAATTTCGTATATAGGTAGCCCTTTGCCTAGATTAGCATTTATGGACCGGGATTGGGATGGGGCTGGGACTGGATTGGGACTTGGACTTGGAATTGTGGTGGGACTGGGACGGGAAAATCGATGGAGATTAACAAGAAAAACTAAAGAGAAGAGAAAAGTTGGAAGTAAAAAAAGATTGATTAAGACGAAGATAGAGGTATGGATAGATGGAGCGGAAAAGAAGTGAGGGAGGAGACGGAGGTGAAAAAATAAATAAAAAAATAAATGTAAGGCGCGATAACCTCCGAAGAGATCTAAGACCGAGCTTCTCTTCCAATTTGCGTCGTGCTCCTATTGATTTTCCCTACAAATCGGACTCCAAACGGCATCTGCAAGGCAGATGAGTTTTCACTGAGAGCTTTTCATGGCAGAAATACACCCGGAGCGCTTGCCAAACACTGCCGAGGAGCGACCCCACCTAGAACATTTTTCTTCTAATTGAAAACCCTTATTTCTAAAATTTTGATGTTGCTTTGCCCGGGTGCGGAGCACGCCACATCACCACGGTGGCCGCACGAGAGTGAAAGAGAGACGCACAAAAAGAAAAAGGCAGAGGGAAGAGTGAATAAAAAGAAATGGAAAGGGGGAGAGATGGCAAGGGATAGTCAGGGGTAAAAACTGCTTAGAAGTTATGCAGATAGACCCAAGCTAGCGCAGAGAAACGTCTGCCGGGTCTGCTAGTGGGTTTATAAGTATACGTTTCGAGATCAGCTTTGTACTTTTAATATATTTGAGGTGTCAAACCTATTATTTTGTCAAACCTGTTATTTTATTTATTTTGCAGATTAAGCGTGTTCTTTGATATACGAAAATGATGTTTTCTTTCACATTTAAAAATCAAAATATAAAATAATTTACCTCCGAGGAGATTTTGGTCGAACTTCTTTTCCAATTTGAATAGTGTTTGTTTTTGTCAATTTAACCGACGAATCGGTGGGACGGGAGATACGTGTTCTTTGCCGATTCCGCACAACAGCGGACGAATTTTGATGGCAAAAATACACTCGCGGTGTTTGCCAAACCACTGCAGAAGGGCGACCTCGTTAAGAAAAACTGTTTTCCAATTAAAAAAAAACTTTTTTCCAATTTTTTTTAATTTGGCTTTGCCTGGAACTTGAGCCTTTGACATTCAGTGAGGTAATGACGCCAGCACAACGCGGCGATCGCCTGGAAAATTGCCACCAAAATTTACCAACACATTCGGGGACAGAGCGAAGGGTTTAAGTCTGGGGCGAACTATAAAAACGAAAACGGCGACCTGGTAGTAGATGCCATGACAGTAGTTAAACTTTGGACGAAAATTTCTCTGCGCTCCTACATGTACACCGCGATGTATCTCCCAGAGAAGATGATGAGCTCGGGCCCGTAATCAATGATGATGGATTTAATGTTCCTACATCGTACTTTAACGGAGGCAGTATAGCATTAACCGGATTAAAATCAACACGGCCGCCAAAAAAAATCATGCTCTACAAGTCCTTACCCTAGCCTATGCACGCTAAGATGAGGTGGAAGTCCAAAAGATTTACGAGACTCTACACGTTGCACGGTTAAAAATTGAGCCTAAGTCCTGGCTTTCACTAAGTCAATATTGTCAAACAACGTCAAATGCAAGCATGCATCTGTCTGAAACTATTTTGTTTTACGGCCACCGTGGTGTGGTGGTGGCGTGCTCCGCTTACCACACCGGGGGTCTTAGCTTCAACTCCCGACCAAAATAACACCAAAAATTTGGAAAAACATTTTGTCAATTAGAAAACAGTCGTTCTAATCGTGGTCGCCTCTCGGAAGTTATTAGGCAAAAACTCCGAGCGTATTTCTGCGATGAAAAGCTACTCAGTAGTAAATGGGTGGTTTCCAATTCAGTAGAAGAATCCTTGAAAATTGCTTGGACCGATTTAGGCTCGGATTTCTAGCCGCCTTTTACCTGTGCAAAGGGAGTGACAGTAATATAAACAGATGGCAATGATACAGGGTGCCGAAATTATTATTTTTTCGTGTGTTTTTTTCAATATATTAAAATTTATATTAAACAAGTAAGGAAGGTTAAGTTCGGGTGTAACCGAACATACATACTCAGTTGAGAGCTGTGGTGACAACATAAGGGAAAATAACCATGTAGGAAAATGAACCGAGGGAAACCCTGGAATGTGTTTGTATAATATGGGTATCAAAAGAAAGGTGCTAATGAGTATTTTAAGAGGGATTGATGCTTAGTTCCACAGGTGGACGCCGTTTCGAGATATCGCCATAATAGTGGACCAGGGGTGACCCTAGAAATTTGTTTGTACAATATGGGTATCAAAAGAAAGGTGTTTATGAGTATTTTAAAAGGGAGTAAACCTTAGTTCCATAGGTGGACGACGTTTCGAGATATGCCATAAAGGTGGAGCAGGGGTGACCCTAGAATTTGTTTGTACGATATGGTATCAAAGAAAGGTGTTTATGAGTGTTTTAAAAGGGAGTGGGCCTTAGTTCTATAGGTGGACGCCGTTTCGAAATATCGCCATAAAGGTGGACCAGGGGTGACTCTAGAATTTGTTTGTACGATATGGGTATCAAATTAAAGGTATTAATGAGAGTTTTAAAAGGGAGTGGTGGTAGTTGTATATGTGAAGGCGTTTTCCAGATATCGACCAAAATGTGGACCAGGGTGACCCAGAACATCATCTGTTGGATACCGCTAATTTATTTATATATGTAATACCTGCCAAGATTTTAAGGGTTTTTTATTTCGCCCTGCAGAACTTTTTCATTTTCTTCTTCTTATATGGTAGGTGGCACAACATTTTATAAAGTTTTTTCCAAAGTTATATTTCGCGTCAATAAACCCATCCAATTACCTCACCATGTTTCATCCCTTTTTTCGTATTGGTATAGAATTATGGCATTTTTTTCATTTTTCGTAATTTTCGATATCGAAAAAGTGGGCGTGGTCATAGTCGGATTTCGTTCATTTTTCATACCAAGATAAAGTGAGTTCAAGTAAGTACGTGAACTAAGTTCATTAAAGATATGTCGATTTTTGCGCAAGTTTATCGTGTTAAGGGCCATGCGGAAGGACAGACGGACGACTGTGTATAAAAACTGGGCACTTCAAACGGATTTCGTCTATTTTCACAGAAAAGAGTTAACGTCATAAAATCTATGCCCCTACTAAATTTTAAAAGGATTGGTAAATTTTTGTTCGACTTATGGCGTTAAAAGTATCCTAGACAAATTAAATGAAAAAGGGCGGAGCCACGCCCATTTTGAAATTTTCTTTTATTTTTGTATTTTGTTGCACCATATCATTACTGGAGTTGAATGTTGACATAATTTAATTATATACTGTAAAGATATTAAATTTTTTGTTAAAATTTTACTTAAAAAATTTTTTTTTAAAAGTGGACGTGGTCCTTCTTCGATTTTGCTAATTTTTATTAGGCGTACATATAGTAATAGGGTAACGTCCCTGCCAAATTTCATCATGATATCTTCAACGATTGACAAATTACAGCTTGCAAAAGTTTTAAATTACCTTCTTTTAAAAGTGGGCGGTGCCACGCCCATTGTCCAAAATTTTACTAATTTTCTATTCTGCGTCAAAAATTCAACTCATCTACCAAGTTTTGTCGCTTTGTCTGTCTTTGGTAATGAATTATCACACTTTTTCGGTTTTTCGAAATTTTCGATTTCGAAAAAGTGGGCGTGGTTATAGTCCGATATCGTTCATTTTAAACAGCGATCTGAGATGAGTGCTCAGGAACCTACATACCAAATTCATCCAAGATACCTCAAAATTTACTCAAGTTATCTTGTTAACGGTCGGACGGACGGACGGACGGACATGGCTCAATCAAATTTTTTTTCGATCCTGATTATTTTGATATATGGAAGTCTATATCTATCTCGATTCCTTTATATATGTACAACCAACCGTTATCCAAACTTAATATACTCTGTGAGCTCTGCTCAGCTGAGTATAGAAATCAAATTCTGTATGTGTGTGTGTGCTTTCTATGGAAACGTATTTCCCACACTTCAATCATCACCACATTTTGGCTATAGGTTCCTTCGATCAATACGAAGGTTTTAGCCTAAAAATAATTTCGATACATAAAAGGGGCGTGGCACCTCCCATACAAATGGAATCTTTGGTACTGCATAACTCTGAACGTATACATGCAGGATCATTGAAATTCAGTAAGGAGTTATATGAGGTCAATGCCTTACACCACTTAGAAAATGTGGAATACGGAAAAAGGGGGAGTGGCACCTCCCATATAAATGGAATATATCATACTGCATGTCTATGGATGTAGTAATGGTAGGATCATGAAAATTGGTAAGGAGCTATATGACGTTAAATCCTAACACCTCCAGTAAAATGTGGAATTGGGAAAAAAGTAGCGTGGCATCTTCCCTACGAATGGATTTTTCAGAACTATAGCTGAGTATAAACTGAGGTTATTTTAACACCTAAAGTTTGACTGCATTGTTGAGCTTGGCTGTTATTCCTTTTGGACGATGAGTAATCTGACGCCTTTAAAAAAATTTGTTATCCAACTGAATTTCTAAACTTTTTAGAACCACCTGGAATGCCTGCGCATATATTAAATCATCAACAAACAAATCAGAAAAAATAACGCAACATTCATTCGATCTCGGATGTTACAACGTACCCCCGGGTAAAGCTTGTATATAATAATTTCAACAACTTTTTCATTAGAGTTTTGTAATTTAAAAAAGTTTGCACATTTTTCCATTACGGCCCGGTTACAATTCTAAGTGTAGTAATAAGCTAAGTCATTCCTCTACATAAAATGTAAAGGACACTTTGTAAAATTGGCCTATAAAATCAGTGCACATTTTTTGTAAGGAGTAAATACTCTTTATATAAGCAACACCAAAACAATTCCAAATTGGTTTGTAATGCAAAAGTTGAAAAACTAAAAAATGTTGAGAATTAACAGCTACAGCAACTAAACCATGCTTACTCCAACAAAATTACGGCAAGCTTTTAAGTCTATACAGTGGCGTGGATTGATCCCTTTGATCACCGGCCCCTCCCCCTATGGGAAATTGAAATTTATAATTTTTGAAAAAATTTACTTATACACATTCATGTATGCATTCATTTATCGAACTGCCATTAACTTTCTTGCAGTATTAAATCATTTATGTCACTCTAAAATTAGAAATAAAAAAATCGGTCATGATAGTTATGAATTTCTTGCATACACCTAAAGAGGAAAGCCATTTTGGAAAACACTATTGAAGAATCTGACGAAACTCCACGAACGAAATCTTTAAAAACATTAAACCTGACTCGATGGGTTTGGAAATATAAGACCGTCAGCGATTTTTATGAGTTATTTTCGTTTCTTACGAAACTCTAAATGAAATGAGAACCTCGGAAAAAGACGCAAAATTTTAAACTTTTAATATCAATATATTATCGCCTCTACGAATTAAATATCCGTTCCACACTTCTAATCCGGCGAAAACAGCAAGGGCCGCGCAGCGAGAAATTCCTGATAAAACTCGACTGTCTTGATGAATTTATAAGCTACTTTTTCAATTTTATTCAAATCATGCTTAAAAAAAGCCGAACATCCTTCTAGTATATTTTCATGTTTAGTGAATTTTCTCCAACATCGATGATGTAAGAATCTAGGAAATGATTGAACAATGCTACACGAAAATAATCTTTTGTACTTTGAACTTAAGGATTTGCCCGTTTTTTTGTCCATGCGGTATTCTTTGTGTTTAATCTCAATGTTAAGAGTTTCAGCAATTTTTTCGAAGCTTCGTAAATTTCAGAAAAAGCGTCTGCTTTTGCACAAATCTTGTTTTACTTCCTCGCTCAAATCTTTGGCATTTCGCGACGCAAAGGCAACGAAAGTTGAAAAATACATTGATAATATTTAAACATATTAAAAGTTTAAAATCTTGCGTCTTTTTCCGAGGTTCTCATTTCATTTAGAGTTTCGTAAAGGAGCGAAAATAACTCATAAAAATCGCTGACGGTGCTCATATTTCAAAACCCATCGAGTCAGGTTTAATGTTCTTAAAGATTTCGTTCGTGGAGTTTCGTCAGATTCTTCAATCGTGTTTTCCAAAATGGCTTTCCTTTTAGGTGTATGCAAGAAATTCATAACTATCATGAACCGATTTTTATACTTAGTTGAGCAGAGCTCAGAGAGTATATTAACTTTGATTGGATAACGGTTGGTTGTACAGGTATAAAGGAATCGAGATAGATATAGATTTGCATATATCAAAATCATCAGTATCGAAAACAAATTTGATTGAGCCATGTCCGTCCGTCCGTCCGTCCCTTAACACGATAACTTGAGTAAATTTTTATGTACCCTGATGAAATTTGGTATGTAGGTTCCTGGGCGCTCATCTCAGATCGCTATTTAAAATGAACGATATCAGACTATAACCACGCCCACTTTTTCGATATCGAAAATTTCGAAAAACCGAAAAAGTACGATAATTCATTACCAAAGACGGATAAAGCGATGATACTTGGTAGGTGGGTTGAACTGATGACACAAAATAGAAAATTAGTAAAATTTCGGACAATGGGCGTGGCACCCCCACTTTTAAAAGAAGGTAATTTAAAAGTTTTGCAAGCTGTAATTGGGCAGTCGTTGAAGATATCATGATGAAATTTGGCAGGAACGTTACTCTTATTACTATATGTATGTTTAATAAAAATTAGCAAAAGCGGAGAACGACCGCGCCCACTTTTAAAAAATAAAGTTTTTTAAACTCAAATTTTAACAAAAACTTTAATATCTTTACAGTATATAAGTAAATTATTTCAACATTCAACTCCAGTAATGATATGGTGCAATAAAATACAAAAATAAAAGAAAATTTCAAAATGGGCGTGGCTCCGCCATAATTCTATACCAAATGCGAAAAAAGGGATGAAACATGGTAATTGGATTGGTTTATTGACGCAAAATATAACTTTAGAAAAAACTTAGCAAAATGGGTGTGACACCTACCATATTAAGTGGAAGAAAATGAAAAAGTTCTGCAGGGCGAAATCAAAAGTCCTTGGAATCTTGGCAGGAATACTGTTCGTAATATTATATACAAATAAATTAACGGTACCCGACAGATGATGTTCTGGGTCACCCTGGTTCACATTTTGAGTCGATATCTCGAAAACGCCTTCACATATACAACTACCATCACTCCCTCTTAAAACCCTCATTAATACCTTTAATTTGATACCCATATCGTACAAACACATTATAGAGTCACCCTTGGTCCACCTTTATGACGATATCTCGAAGACGCGTCCACCTATAGAACTAAGGCTCACTCCCTTTTAAAATACTCATTAACACCTTCCATCTGATACCCATATTGTACAAACAAATTGTAGAGTCACCCCTGGTCCACTTTTAAGGCGACATCTCGAAGGGCGATCGCATAGATAATACACTGCAAAAAAAGAATTTGTCTAAAGAGCTTGTCCAAGATCTTGTTAAACGATACGCATCTCTTATTGGGGGAAATAAAATTAATCCAGATGGAGAGTACGAAGTGTTTCAGAACGCTGGTCTGATAAGCAACACAAAAATTCAATTCCACTATCAGCTGAAAAAGTTTTAAATGATTGCAATGAATATGCGTTTCCATCAATAAATGCTCTTATCAAAATTCTGGCCACGCTTCCAGCTAGCAATGCTTGTGCTGAAAGGAGTTTTTCGACACTTCGCCGGTTGAAAACGTGGTCCACAATATCTCAGACCAGACCCATACATCAGCTATTGGGAGAAACAATTACTGACTGGAATCGCCCCCCTTCCCCTCAAAAAGCAGCCTGTAACCGCCACTGTTCAGTAGCCCAACACCAAAAAGTTTACGACCCTCATAGTTCGGTAATTTATTTTAAAAGAGAACGGAGATAAGTTTGTTTTTACCTGTTTTTACAATTTTCTTCATGCAATGCGGAAAAGGGCCAAACTAGATATTTACATTGAAAAGGGAAATCGAAAGGCATCTTGGCTCGGGCGCTACGCACTGGGGGACGCCAAAAGGTCCGCAAAACAGAACTTCCTGGATAATACGGGTATGAAACAGTGGAGAGAAAAATATGATAGAAAAAGAAGGTCAAAGCAACGTCTTTCGGGTATAATCAAACGGCTTGGAGTATTTTGTGTGTGTCTAAACATTTCCAGGATAGCCAAAACTGCTTAAAATAAATTTATATGTTATTCCAATAATTTTTTCCAGAAATCACTATTTTCCTGAAGACAGTTATAATAAAATTACAAATTATCTAGGAAGTTTGCTTTGCGGACCATTTGGGGTCCGGCCCCCTGTCAGTAGCGCCGGGGCAAGATGTCCCCTTGTCGCCCCCCCCTCACACTTCGCCACTGTATTATTGCCTTAATCGCCACCTGACTAGCAGTACATATTGTAACGGATTTACTTGCAAATCCTCTTATTTGCAACCTTCTGCTAAGTTCGAATCACTAAACTGTTGAAAAAATAACTCCAATATTTAATAATGCAAATGGCCTTTATTAAAGTACTTCACAATAATTAACTCTACTATTGCCCGACAGATAGCGTGTTTAATTGAAACTGATGGTAGCGCCTTTATCTGTCGCTGCCTTTTATACTCTTTGATTTCCTCGTTCGCATCTTCTAGGCGCTTCCATTTCCAGAATCTACTAGTTGGCCATCAGCTATCAAATTTATCAGCTGTAACTACAATTGCACGATTTTATTGCTTCTCTCATTGCATACTTTCGGGAGTATTTCAGATATATGCATGTGGTTGTGCCTTGCTTCTCAGCTGCGTGTACGTACATATGTGTAGACATAATGATTGATTCGTTTATTTATGTACATAATGATTGATTTATGGATGTGCATACAAGGCGCTGCTTAGCATCGGCTTAGAGATGGCAGTACTCCTTAGTGTTGCTAATGTTCGTAACAATATATATATTTACGCGACTGCATCTTAAGCACGCTTCCGCCAGAATTTCTGCTGGTCTTCTTCTCGGCTATAATTTTTACTTGAAATCACGCTTCAGTAATCTGGCAGGCTGTATGATCTACTTATTTCTGAATCGATACAGGAAACAGCAGACCCAATCCCTTTCATTAATTTGGAACCATCCGTATGCACATGGAAAGTCTTTTCTGCCATTTCTGCACCCTGGCACCAACCCTCCGGCTCAATTGTGGCCCCAAAGATCTTTTTAGAAGCTCAGCAGGTTTGCCCGATATAGATGGCGCTATACTGCTATGGCCACATGACCTGCACTTAAGCTGCCTTAGTCTTTTTTTTGCAGTTGCTAACACGTTGTTTTTGGCGATATGGTCTACTGGCGGGATGTGTAGAACGGCATGCAATGCTGCTATCGGGATAGTTTTTAGGGCTCCCGTTATGCCAATCATTGATACTCTGCATACCTCCCCAAGTTTTTTGGTACACGTAGTTTTTTGTGTGGCTGTCCAACAAGTTTTATTGAAATTGGAAATAAAAAAAATTTTGGTGGCACACCTAGCTGCCAGAGATATACGCGCCGCCGCCGCTGCCGATTTTTGTCGTTTTTCGCACGCGGCCGCCGAATGTCAAAAATATCGGCGTGGCGGCGGCGGCATCCGGCGCGTAACTATATTTTCTACTCGTTTAAGACTGTTTAGGCTATTTATTGTTCATGTCGAAAATTGGTCGGATATGGTCGAAAGTGGTATCAACGGATGCGCATCACTGCCAGTTATAAGAAACTAATTCGAAATTTAACTCTTTCTAAAAGTTATTTAAAAAAACAGGCGCTTTCGATGTCAGATTAACACAGACTTTGCATCACCCAATTCACCAAGTTATTAAAACAAAACACTAAAAGAAAAGTTATATAATAAATTTATATGCTCACTTTGCATATTTCAAAAAATTAATAACGAAAAATGAATTCAAACAAAATGACCCGTTGCGAACGTTTTTCAAATTGTCCTCAAATTGTTAAAAAAAAGTAAATTACCCAAAAAAAGGTGAGGATTTTTTAAAAAAATTTATATTGCGATTGGCTGAAAGAATAAGCGAAATCAGTGATGCAAAATCCTATATCCTTAATCCAGATTCTTACCTCATACGTACGTTGAGGATATATTTACGTATGAGAAAAATCATTTGGGCTTAAATTCAAACATCTGTTGTTTATTTGCGAAACTATACCATAGCATCTGAAATGTTAATTTTGATTTTCACACTTCATCCTCCAACACCCAAGTCTCCGGTTTAACATTTCCTAAAGTTGGCGGTCCTATCCAAAACTAGTCCCTTGGAGTGAATCACATTGATTATAGCTTATAAACCAAGTTTAAATATCACTTACACGTTACGGCTCCTTTTACAAATGTGAATGCGTAGGCACATATATTTACCAGGTGAGGCTTTGTCCTTCGCAAGAACACTCAAAGTGGTGAAGCAAAAGCTGTCCCAAGACAGTCGAACTAATGACCATGTGTGCTACTACCCTAATGTAGTGGACAGTCGAACTAGTCCGAAAACTGAAGCTACGCGGTCATCCATAATGAGCTCTTATATCATAAGGCCGAAAACAGTCAGTTAACAACTTTCAACTTAAATCGCTCGACTTTCATTCTAAAATATCGTTTTGATTTAATTGATTTATTGAAATCAATGTTGTGAACACAAACGTCTGCAAACTTTGGTCTACATCATAAAAATTTTATCCAGGGTCCTTGTAAAGTTTTAATTATGTAGATGCGCGGAGGATTATACGATTTTCACCCATGAGTTACGCAATGACATCCGCTTAGACTGCTTATGATTTCGAGGGCGGCATCCTTGGCCGAATAGTCACCCCCTAACGTTCAAGGTGTTTCTCTGGTGTAGCTCGGCAGCATAGCGCGACAAAAACATCCGTCAGAAAGCCTTCGGAGCTACACCTCGAGCTTCTAGGACAGTGACGTCGACGAAGGTATGAGTTCAAAGTCGCAGTCCAAGAGCTTCTGTGCTGGCATATGTGTGAGGGCCTGGAGGCGGGATTGCTACTGTTCGCACATCGGGAATTGTAGCTCTTAAAAACAGCCGAAAAACTGGAGGCAGCCCTGTGCGCGAGAGTCATGAGTATTAATAGACCATTAATAGCAACCGTAAGTTAACTTTGTGCGTGACCGCCATGGAGCCACAAATAATTTAAAAAAACTGTGTTCACCACGATTATTAGGAGTTAACCCCAGGTGAAACTACGCTTTGCACGAGATATACAGACAAAAGTGTGACCATTTTATGTATCTCTATTTCTTTTCAGCAGACGCAGCAGTACCAATTCCAAAGACCGGGGTAATGTTCGAAGCCTCTCTGGAGTAAGTGAACGAGAGACAATTCCTGCGCAAGGAGCTACTCCTGAAAATATTTGCACAATCTGCGAGATTTTGAGGAAAAACCCCGGATCTTTCCGAAATGGCCAAAACGTTGATATCCTTAAATTAATACAAACAAAATCTTTCTAAATATAATTTTTTAAATAGAAAAATTAAGCTTTTTAAAGTAAGAACACCGACGTACGACGGCGCGCCGCCCACGCCGCCGCCGGTATATAATAGAGTCTACGCCGCCGCCGCCGCCGCTAAATGATCGACGTAAACATCTAATATCGGTGTTTAGACCCAAAAAGTTTTTTGTCGCTGAAAATCGTTATTTGAAGAAGAGGGGTGACGAAAAAAGCGGACGGGTACCGAGTTTTTTGTGCTCGCCGTCTTGTCTTGTGCTGTCTCTTCTGTTGTAAATTTTTTTATTTGGATATAATTTTTTAGTATCAACTTTTTATTGACTTTGATCACAGATATTCATAATTTTATTTGAAATTTTCAATATTTCACCCATGACGGAACATCAAGGTGCAGCACGGTAACAGTGATTTGTACTTTTTAATATGTTTTGAACATCAACTTCCGGGGCAGTACGATTTTGACATTAGTCCATCGATTTACAAAAACAAAGTGCATGGAACATTTATTTCTAATTGTTGGTATGTCACCGTGCTGCCACCTTTTATGGTTAAGCCATGATTTCACCATTAATTTTCAAAACAGAAAAAAAGTGTTTTGAAAAAATTGAAACAAATTATTGCATGGAAAGAGTTGCCGTGTGTAAATAGAATCCGCAACTTCAAAAGAGAAGTTGCCGATAAAACAAGTTTACAAATTCAGGTCAGCTTTTGGATCTGAGCAGATAAGAACGATTCTTAACTATATTTGATATGCCGAATTCGAATCTGCATTCATTTTTTTAAGATTGATTCTAGTTTCCAAGTTCTCGCATGATAGCACCATTGTGCTGTTATAGCAGCTTTTAAATAGTGGCACTGCTTGATAAGTCATTTCAACTGTAACTGTAAAATAATATAAGTGATTAAAGCAAATAAAAATGCAGAGACAGTGTTGCAAAGTTGATTCAAAGTGCTTTTGTTACGTTTGTGGTTGTTATGTGACAAAAAAGTGCCAAAATAATAACAAATGCGCTCAAGATGCGCATCTGCACTAATTTTGGTTTCAGCGTAGCAGACACTCGTAAGTCATGGATACCGAAATTTATTTGTAACGCATGCAAAACAAAGCTGTATAAGTGGTCATTGGGAGAACGTGAGTACTTTTCCTTTTTCAATGCCAGCGCTCTGGAGAGAACCTAAAAACCATGTAGATGATTGCTACCTTTGTTTCATGAAAGTTACAGGTATAAATGCAAAAAAATTAAAAAAATATAAATATCCTGATGTGTCATCAGTATCCAAGCCAGTTCCACGTACTGCTAATGATTCATTGCCAGTGTGTCCAAGTGTAAGTGGAAACGTCCTGGAAACTTTAACTCCATCACCCCCGAGCAGTGAAACCGACTTTGTCATGGAAGCGACACATTTAATTTCGCAAGATGAACTTAGCGATTTGATTCGTGATTTGAATTTGTCAAAAAAAAGCAGAGTTGCTAGCATCACGGTTGCAGCAATGGAAATATCTAGACTCTCGAACACAAGTTACTGTATACAGAAACAGAAATCAGGCAATTCGACCGTTCTTCAAAAAAGAAGACAACATAAGTTAGAATGTCTCTAAAGAAGCATTTTCTGCATTCCCATCTCGATTTTTTTCCCGAAAACTTGGGTGATACGAGCGACGAACAAGGAGAGCGGCTACACCAAGATCTAGCCAACATTGAAAGACGATACCAAGGATTTTGGGATGAAGGCATGATGAGCGACTACTGTTGGACTCTAATACGCGAAACAGATACTAAACAATACAAAAGGCAAAGTTCCACCAATCTTCATTTCTGATTTGTTACTTTTTAGTTAATAAAATGAATATTATTTGACAAAAATCTTTAAAATTGAATTTATTGACTGTATTAAAAACTAGAATCAATCTTAAAACACGGAATGAAGAATCGGATTCAGCGTCATAAATTGTCTTAAAAACCACTTTTAGTTGCCTAGATCAAAAACCGTGTAGGATACTTGTGTAATCAGCAACACATTTTTTTCAGTGTAAACGGTGACTTAGGAAATTTCGGGTCAGCTTATGCACATACCTCGTTATATCTCGGAAGTTATTAAATTGCTGAGCAAATTGTTTAAGCGTACATTTCTTGTTGCTTGAAAATGCCGACGGCTCTCAAATTTACATGGAATCAAACAGATGTTAGATATCAGCAAGTATGAATAAGGTTTATTGAGATTTATTTGTATTATGTTGTTCACTGGAAGCACTAAGTATCATTGTCTTATTTTCCAATATTTCCTTATATTTTATTATAATTAGCGTTTTAGAGTTAGCACCAAACAAGTCGCTTATTAACACAGTCACACTCAATTTGTTTCTCAGTTGCAATTAAAGAATTATTTCACTCTTGAAATCTTATTCATTTAGATGGCATATCATTTTCTTATCGAAAATTGGAAACTCGCACACAAAACCAATCCATTAATCTATTTTGGGACAAATGTTTTATAACACTTTGAATGTATGAAATGTCACAATAAGTTATATAGCAAATCACACAAAAGACAAATGCAGCGAATAAATACAAAGTGTCGTAACGCATAAAACGCACAGTCGAGCACACAAACTCTCTTACACACTACCGCACCGCGTCAATGTCGCAAGCAAACTATTGTATTTGATGAAGCGTCCAAACAAACGTGTGCTCTCACAAAAGTACAATAAGTCAAATGCTAGTCAGGTGAGTCAGGTAGGTATGCACGTATGTATGTATGTATGCCGGTGTGAGCCGGTTGGTGTTTGCATTTCAGGTGATTTGGTATGTGAAAGAAATGCGGTACAATAAAAAACAACAACAACATAACCGGTTTGATATTATTTTTGTTTACGCTATTCTTATTTTAAAAAGTCAAGTGGGTTGCGCCAAAAAATACACGCTTTACCACTTACCCACTCACACCAATTGACATCATTCGACTCACTTAATATGAATTTTTGTTGTGCGTTTATTTGTTGTTTTTTTTTATTCAAGCGCTCTCTCACGTGCCCGCAATCGATTCAGCGATCGATCAATCCGATCGTGGTGGAGCTAAGTAAAACTACACAAACAACCAAAGTCAATGTGCCACCGCGAACAGGTGCTCAACAACTCCGCTAAGAGCACCAAATCACACATTCATACATCTGTGATTGTGTATGTGCTCGTTACTATTGGCTGTATTTAACGCTACTCTACTCAGTTGCTTATATGACCTCTCATTGCATTAGCAGTGTTGTTGCTCATTGTTTTTCATATTTCCCCTTTCTTTATTCTCCTTACAATAGAACTCCGCCTTTAAACAACTTGAACACAAGCGCTCTAGGTGTAATATGCGGTGAGCATCAAATATGGCAGCCACCACCAATTGGCTTACAGTTACAGCCGAATGCCGCATGCAATAACAGAAATGGCGGCCGATGTTGTAAGCAGTACCCAGTACTTAACATAGCGTGAAGTA
This sequence comes from Eurosta solidaginis, assembly GCA_029619165.1. NCBI lineage: Eukaryota > Metazoa > Arthropoda > Insecta > Diptera > Tephritidae > Eurosta > Eurosta solidaginis. The sequence continues at coordinate 31,144 of JARSSU010029166.1, read as the reverse complement.
CTAGCGTTTGCTTTGTTTGGTTGCGGATATTCAAGGGAGAGCGTAGAAGCAATGAACAGTGTGACGAAAACAGCAAAATGAAATAATTCGTACCTATTACGCATTGACGAATGCCTTACCGAGGAAGTGCGGATAGATTCGGGACCGAGTATTTTCGAAATTATATTTTAAAGTTAGAAAAAGGAAATTTTTTATATATTACTTTTGTTCTGTTGATTTTCCGAATGAATTTAAGAGAAATCGAAGAAATGTATGTGCACTCCCCCAAATCATAAGCCCTCCGGCTTATACGATTTTAAGCTAACGAATTTTAGACATATCTGGAATAGGGCTGTAGTTCGTGAAGCGCAGACTAAATATCAAGCATTTTTAAGGCCTCTTTAAGATCTGTTCGTATTAAAACTACAGTTAAATTTATGCTTAAGTCACATTTTTATTTGTGTTTCTTTAATTAACGGTAGCCCTTATCCGTGAAAGTTTTTTAGGAAAAACTCATCTGCGTTGCTGAAGATCCCGTTCTTAATTAGCATAAAATATGAAGGTCTCTCCAATTTGGAGAAAAAATATAAATAGCCCGCCAAAAAGGCACGGGGTGTCTGAACTGTTCTTTAATTCAAAGTCAGAACACCTTAAATTTTTTTCGCTTAAGTTCTGGAATCAAACTTTTGGAAAATTCCCCTAACGCTTTTTGAGAAATCTGCGTTTTAGTGTATGATCATGTAACATCAAACTCTGGAATTAGGGGCCAAAACCCTTTTCGTAGGTCGATTCATATATTGGCTTATAACTTTAGTTTTGCTCGGTCTATAAACCAAACTTTTAGATTATCAGAAAAACGAACTTTTGCGCTTCCATAATGTATAAACTGTAAATTTATATGTAGAAATATCAGAGAAACATTTTGTATAACGGTGTTTTTGGCTATTTTGGTTATGTGTCTATACAATGGACTACAAAAGAGAATCCACAGTCAATTCTGCTTCCAACAAGATACAAATTTCAAAGATTAATTAAGGTTTTTTAGTGTATTCTATGAATTACAAAGACACAATAAAGAAGAAGTATACAATTTTACCTCGTTCGTTACAGAACCAATATTTTTCGCTTTGAAAAGTTACAAGTGGAATATGTCAACCGAATTTCAACGTTAGACCACTTCTAGGGTGAAAATTAACGGTTCTGCAACGAACAATTTTCAAAAGCAAATAAAATAAAAAAAAGCAAGGTAAAATTTTATACTGCTTTTTTGTGCTTTCTTATTAAAGTATCATACTTCAAGTTAATTGTACAAATTCAAGTATATACAGATCCCTTACTGTTTTTTTTTCTATTAAAAAACGGCTAAAAAAGCCAAATTACACATCAAACTATTTTTGACTACCCTGCTAAGCAGTTGACATTTTTTAAAGTTATGGGAAATTTATGACAAGTTTCTCCAGTTGCTATCATCTTACATCTCTTTTCGTCCATTTATAATCCCTCATAAATTAAAAATCTCTGTAGTTTTCTCTAAAAGCACTCAAGATTTTAGTTTTCGTTCTTATAAACAAATTAGATAAAAAGCTTTTATTTGTTAAGAGAATCAATTACTCAATGCTTAGAACTTATTAGTTCATTGCTGCCAATGGCAACAGTCCAATTGTTGTCTAAATTGATCAGGAATATGGTAGTTTTACTTTTCTGAAATAATAAAGCTTCAGTTATAAAGCTTCTTACTACCTTTATTCGTAGTTCCTGTAGTAACCTAAGTATTAACTTGATTTGAAAGTGGAAAATCAAATGGGTATAGCACATTACCCGCAATTAAACTAATTGTGATTTTATTTGGGTGAAATTTTCTGAAGTGCATCAACACTTTTCGAATGTGGACTTTTTTTATAATTATTTGGCTGGCATAAATACAAATATTCCATAACTGGCGATTTTTGAAATTCGAGCTCCTTCCGAATCTTTTTCAATTTTGGTTTGCTGGACGAGCTAAATAACATAGGCCGAATTTGCTTATTTTTGGCTCGATTTCTTTCTGATCACTTTCAATTTAGGCTTATGTTTTTTAAAAGTTAAGATATATTTTTTTATGCGAAAGTTGTGGGGAAAATTGTCATATTTTTCACTTCTATATGCGTGGTTAAACACTTGAACCTAAAGACATTTTTGAAACTTTTTTATACTAAATTGGAAACCTTTGTGATTTTGAATTTTATTTAGTTCCAACTTAAAACTTATCTGAAAAATACGTCTTCAAAACTGAAAGTTGCTTAAAACAATACCAAAAAACTTTCAAAAATCTTAAAATAGAAACTTGTAGGAACTTCTGGATTTGAAATTCCAAAGTTTTTAAACTTGATGCTGAAAATCAAAAAGTACAAAATTTCATTTGTAAAAAGTGCTGCAAGTAATAGATTCACTTTCAAAACATTTAGATTTACATATGTGAAGGATCACACCAAAACGAAACATCTACATTATAAGAAGTTTCGAGAAAATTGCAAAGTTTATTTTACTATTGATACGAAAGGAAATTTGATTTTGTGGTATGGAGAAAGTTTTTTTTAATAAAGATAAAACGAAGGAGACACTTGTGCCTAAAATTAATATGACACTTTAGGCATTATAAGCTATTAAAAAATGTAAATGTTACGTTTCGGTGGGAACAATATGCAGATGTGTCGTTTTGATATGAGTCTCCCTACAAATAGGAAAAACTAAAATTGTTCCAAAAATTATACATATATTTTCCATATTAGCAACTTTGGTAATTGAGCGGAAACTAGTGAGAAACAGTTGAACATGTTGTTGTTGTGTGTTGTTGTTGTTGTTGTAGTGATAAAGACACTCCTCGAGGACCTTGAAGCGTCTTATCGATGTTTATGGTCCTTTGCCGGATGCAGATCCGGTAATAAGCACCATAAAGGTATCAGCCCGGCTATCTCGGGAACGATTTGGTATGACAACATGAAATCTTCTAGGCCATACCGCCCTCCCACCTCTAGATACATTAGGGGTTCGTGTCGCCAGAGCCTCGGCTGTTAATGAAACATGATTCTCCATGGGTAGGTGAGGTTGACAATTGGATTGGAGAAGCTATGTATTGCGCTGGCAACCCCTTGAATCAATTTGGTTTTTGAGTCGCCTCTTACTACAGGCATACCTACCGCGGGTATATTCTAAGCCCCCTAACTTGTTCAACAAAACCAAATGTTCCATAAACTCGAAAAAACTTTTTTTATTTTTATGTCAATCAAAATTTAAAATAAGAAAAAAATAAAACAACAAGTCTACCATCGAGAAATGCGATGATTGGATAAATTATTTTGGCCAAAAATGTTTGACACCAAACTCAAAACATTTCAATGGATTCAATGGGAAATATTCTATACAGTATATACATATCTAAGCTGCATGTCTCAGAACGGTTTCCTACCGTAATACTTAGAATTTTGGTAATCAATAGAATTATTGATTAATAGATGGTCCTTTAAATATCTTCAATGTATCATCCTATGTTTGAAAATTAATATTTGCGGACAATTGGTCTATAAAACAAAACGGTCTGCCATGAACTTACTTTTGTCCACTCACTTAATCTGAATGTTACACTGTGCGTAATTGCTGTTATACAAAAGTTGAAGTGTGGGGACTCAGCCTCTTTTCTTTAACCACCACGCTCTTTAACTTTATTAATTGTTTGGAGAGAAATTGAGAAGGCACAGTCTAAAATTGCTATTCTTTGCATTGAGGATTTCTATGCTTTTGTGCTTTTCTATGAATATTTTTTGAGCTTGTCAACGACAAAGTGTGCGAATGAGTGAGTTTGAAGTTTTTCATTCGCTGTCTAGTAGAGCGGCAAAAAAAGATGGCGTTTTGCTATGATAAAAGTATTAAATTGTTGAGTGCAGTAGGGCAGACGAGGTCGTGTTGGTGTTAACTTTTGATTGTTTTAAATTATTTTGCACGCGAGGAAATCCAACAACAACCATATATGTACATATTTCATTGTGGTTGTGTATCTAGCAAGAAACTTTTTTTTTATGTTTATTGCTATGTATGTACATACCTATGATTTACGTGCTCTATTGTCGCATTGCTCCAACATTCACAATCATGCAGCAAACAGTTAAAGTGGATAATTGAATAAAGTTTTGCAAACACACAGAGGGCGAAACAATAAATTTGATTAGTAGCAAAGTGGAAGTTCGCACGTCCATAAATTAATGCGCCAGTGGGAGCGCGCAGAGACAAACTTCTAATGGCAGATGGGCGGGGAAAAAAGTTTTGATAGCGATAAGCTCAAACACGCAAAGAATTTATTTTATGAATAAATATACATAGATACATATGAGCTCAACACACAAATGACATACACACATGCAGGGGCGGATTCAGAGAGATATTTTGGGGGGAGCTTCACGAAAAAATATCTGATTTATTCGGTAGCTTCTTTCAACTCGATCGGTGGTAACGTGTAGCGATTTATTTTCTTTAACTGATTAAACTCAACCGAAAACAAGTGAGGACGGGACTGTCTTCGGCTGTACTGATGACCTCATACCTTTCATGAATGGCGGTGGCCAAAAATGTGTTGAAGTTTCAAAAATTCATAAAATCTGAACAATCAGTCGTATGGAATATATATTATACTAGCCCCTACCACGCGGCCCCGTCCGCAAGGAGAAATTTAAATACATGGGCTATTCGCGTTAGCCTGCTTATCAAGTTATCTGTTTAAAATTTTATTTTCTGTCTAATGCATTTTATTTTTTTAATTGAGTAAAAAAAAATAACTAAATGAGCTGATAACCTGATAGGATGCCAAATGATCCCGAAATTATCCAGAAAAAGCTACGAAATGACCCCCACGCTATCGCGGACGGATCCCGAAAACCATCCAGAAATGCCCCGAAAGGGTCTCCAAAAGTTCCCGGAATAGTCCCAAAAAACCCGAAATGACAACGACACGATTCTAGACGTATCCAGAGAACCACAAAGAAATGATCCCTGAAGGTGTTCCAAAACGATCCCGAAAAAGTCCCGACGGGATCCTGAACGGATCCCGAAAACCATCCAGAAATGATGCCGGAAGAGCCCTCAAATGGTCCCGAAAAGGTCCCCAAATGACCCCGACGAGATCCCGGACGGATCCCGAAAACCATCCAGAAATGATGCCGAAAGGGTTCCCAAATGATTCCGTATTAGTCGCGAAAAAGTCCCGAAATGACCCCGACGGGATCCCGGACGGATCCCGAAAACCATCCAGAAATGATGCCGGAAGAGCCCCCAAATGGTCCCGAAAAAGTCCCCAAATGACCCCGACGAGATCCCGGACGGATCCCGAAAACCATCCAGAAATGATGCCGGAAGAGCCCCCAAATGATCCCGAGAAAGTCCCCAAATTACCCCGACGAGATCCCGGACGGATCCCGAAAAAGTCCCGAAATTATCCCCGGCGGGATCCCGGACCGATCCCGAAAACCATCCAGAAATGATCCCGAAAGGGTCTCGATATGACCCTTACGGGATTACAAATAAGGTGAAGCTAATTATAAACTGTATGTGGCAGATACCAAAAACTATTGATTAAGGAGAAAATTTATATTGAGTTATAACAATTTATAGATTTTACACCAGAGTGGGGAGAAAAGGGGGGCGGAGGGTGTCACTGCTCACTTTGTAAGCCCTCGACTTATTTGACGCATTGAGTCTGTGATATTGGTGAAGGCCAGTATACGTAAAGTTATAATGTTTAAAAATTATTAAAAAGTAATTGCTCGAAGGGGTCGTGGGACTCTCACCCCTCTTTCCATGTTCGGAAAAAATTTCGCTAGTAGATTACAGTCTGTGTCCCAAATTTCATCAAAATCCGTGTAGCTGTTCTTGCGTGATTGAGTCACAAAGACAAACGTCTGGACAAACATCCAAACATTCAAACATCCAAACATCCAAACTTTCCCATTTATAATATATATATTAGATTAGATATACGACCGATCTTAACGTTTTTATCAGACAAAAACGTATGACATAAGTGTAAGCAGTTTGTGAAGCTTTAAGCTTCTATCTATTAAAATGGGGTAGATATTATGTTAAGCCTCTTATCTGAACAATCGGTTGTACGGAATATGTATTATATAGTTTTCAAACAGACAGACGGACAGACAGACAGACGCATATGGCTAAAACAACTCAGCTCGTCATCCTGATCATTTCGGTAGTTTTATTGGTGGGTCTATCCCTTCTCATTTCAGGACTTACAATTTTGATACATTTGTGGCAAATTTGGACAGAAATAAAATAAAATAAAAAGATCGAAAAAAACAGGGCCCAGTTTTTAGTAGCTTGCTAATTAGTTTTTCTAAGTCGATGGAAATTGTTCAAACTGTTATTTGCCTGTGTGTTTGCTTTCAAAACACAATATCTCAGCTGGTAATCGACATTTGTAGATATTTTATAAAATGTATTTAAAATTCCATTGTTCAGTTCAATTTTTCAAACCATGATTTTTTCATACATATTGTAAAGAATTTACTGAAATTCCGCTTATTCCAAATCTTCTGCTAACGTTGGATCACTAAACTGTTGAATAAATAACTCCAATATTGAATAATGCAAAAATGGTCTTTATTAGAGTACTTGAAAATAACACTTATACTTCGCAACTGATAGCTTGCTTAAATGAAACTGATTTCTGATTGCTCATATTGCGCTCTTTTATACTCTTCGATTTCCTCGTTCCATACTTCTAGGCGTTTCCAGAATTTGCTTAGTTACTGCTATAAAATTATAACTACAGACGCTCGTGTATAGCTTCTCATATGCGCGTGTATATGTGAGTGACACTTCCACAGATAATTGCCTACTTTTGGGAGCATCTCAGATAAGATATATGCATGTGTTTGTGCGTCTCTTCTCCGCTGCGTGTACGTACATATGTGTAGACATAATGATTGATTCGTTTATGTAGATACAAGGGACTGCCTGCTTTATTGTTGTTGTGGCTTCATTACTTAGCATCAGACTAGTGATGTGAGTATCACTCAGTGTCACTAATTCTCGTCACAATATGTTGTTACTACTACATAGCTTACTCGAAGCGTTCATTAGGGTAGCCATCTTGTCGATAATGTGGTGGCTTAGTCGAACGCCATAGCGCCCGACTACTTAAGTGTTTGAGAGCTTGCGGGCATTCCATCTACGCCATTATTCCTAGTTGGAGGGCGGCGATATTTCGGTGACGAAGAGCTGCAGCTCTTCTTCACGATACCTTGTGTCTAGAACAAGGAGGAGAGAGGAAGAATAGAGTCATAAAAGAGAGCGGACAAAGCCTTACAAGCGATGGGTTGAACTCTGGAAGCAAAATTAGCAAAAAAATCAATGAGGTACGTTACGGAACGGCAGGTGAGTACTATCAGAAAAGAAGAGTGGTGAATAGCAGTGGTCGCGAAAAAAACCGGAGAGAGAGAGCTTGGCATGAGTTCGAGAGGCGGCTAAAGTAGGCCGAACTCATTTCAATGGTTTTGCCCCGAGAAATCTTCGGTACAGCAAACCAGTGTTAAGAGGAAGAAGCTTCCCGCGGCAAAATGAAAAAAGTACGTACAGCTATCGAAACGGCACTGATACGATCCTTTGTTGCGACTTTTGATGCTTCCAACATTGACGCTGTGAACTGTTTAAGGTAACTAGAGTTTATCCCGGCCATTGGGCACTTTTACGAAGATGAGTAGCAAAATTTAAGCTAAATAGCCAAAGTGGCAAGATTAAATTGACCTAACTTTTAACTGTATCCAAATTAGCACAAAAAAAAAGCAAGGGTTCAAGCGGCGATCAAATTTCTGTCACAAGCAAAAGTGCTACCTGGTAACCCATGTTTAGAGAATGCTATCATCTTAAACGGGGGTAGCGATGAAGAACCCTGAGAATATGATAATATTCCACCCACTCTTCATAACAAATGCTTCTATAGGCTTTGTCATTGTACTTCGCGGCTGCCAATGTACAGAATATGAAATAAATACTCAAAATCTTCGCCAGAACGTAAAATTTGGAGGGAAACAATCCCTAAGTCACCCTCCCCCACACACCCACCCCCTGGGGTCCGCCACTGCATACATGCATATGCACGCAAAGCATTAACTTAACACTTTTCTATGCAATATATCCAATTTTCAGCTTAATTAACTGCCTTGTCTGGGTCAAGATTGCTATGAAATCATAAAAATGTGGTACAGAGTGTCGTGTACCACGGACGAAAAGGATTAAGTTTTAGAGACTCGATCCATGGTAGATTTACCACATACAATAAAATAATGGTTTACGTAGTTATAGCTATTTAGAGAACCGTTGCGTAACAGCGCTAAAGTTCCGAATGATTCCGATCTTTACCTTGGTTGAATCCCCCGTAGATCCAAGTGAGTCGCGATCGAAGTACTTTCGCCTAGTTCTGGCAAAATCTGGGCAATCAAGCATAAAGTGATTCGATGATTCCACCTCATCATCCTCCATACAGCTACAGCATGGGGTTTCCAGTATATTGAGACGTACCGCATGGATTGGTGAGCCTTAGTGAACCCAGAAGGTTCTTGAACGTTCAGAAAGGTCTTGCTACCCTGCAAGAGGTGGTGTCCTCCCAACGGTTGCTGAGCTGACTCGAGGCCTATCTATGCAGGAGCAAAGCACAGGTGGCCAGCGGAATCCCGAAATCCCCACAGCAATCTCCATCCGGTTCAGTTGTACCGATGCGAGCTAAGAGATCCGCATGACCGTTGCCTTGGATATCACTATGGCCCGGGCCCAGATCATCTGAATTATAAAATAGTTCGCTGAAACCGCAAGCAAGGGCAGGCACTCCCAGACCCCTTTCGATCGCACTGTAGTTGAACGCAAGGCCTTGATAGCCGCTTGGCTATCAGAGTAGATGTTAAATTCCAGACCGTAGTAACACTGGATAGCATTTCCTCTTGGAAGACGCTGCAGTGATCAGCCAACTTAAACTTTCAGCTTACATTTAGCTCTTGACAAAAGACCCCCTCCCCCACACACACCAACGTTGACGTCCAACTTCGACCCATCCATGAACAAGTTAACCGGTCCCCTGCCCTTTTAAGTTTTAAAGGTGTTGATTTGATATTATCGAGCGGCGGCAACGTCATCCCTGTGGTTAAGGGAGTTGTCCTGTTGGAACAACAAGACCACAGTACATCTAGTATGCTTAACAAATAAGGGTTTCTTCCTCCTAGCTTGAATCGCTATGCGTCCACAACAGTTGCGGAAACCAACTTTATGATAAACATTCCCAGTAGGGATGAATGGACGGAGTCGGACCGGTGCCTTTCTGTAGAAGGCAGCTTTTCCATATACACGAAACGGCTCTAAGCTAAATGTTAGAGTTGGAGGTGGAGTATACGCAAGGGACCTTGACCTCCAGCTCTCCTTCAGACTACCCGATATCTGCATCGTATTCTATGCAGAACTTTCAGCCATCATGGATGCCGCAGTTGGGATAGGAAACGCAATGTCGGCAAAGATATCTTTATATTCAGTGACAGCTAGGCTGCCATAAAATCTCTTGGCTCCTACTCGTTCAATTCTTAACTAACACTAAACTGTCGCCGATCTCTTCAAGAGATGGCCCAGCAGAACCGTGTACACCCCATATGGGTCCCTGGATATAGGGACATCGAGAGAAACTGCATTTCAGATGAACTCGCTAAGCAGGGTACAACCAGGCAGATCCTTCCTGGCCAAGACAGCTTAGGTTAGCGCCCTGGCACATGCAAGCTTATCCTAAAAGACCAAATCCACCGTCAAGATAGCTACAAACACCGGCGTGTCAGACATCGAAGGAAACCTGGCCAAAATGGGATCCTAAAAGATCCCCGCCACGTGTACAACCTAAGTAGGCATACAATTTCCACAACTGTAGGGGCACTAACTGGCCACTGCCTTATAGGTAGGCATGCAAAAAGGCTAGGAGCGCCTTATAGTCGATGTTGCAAGAATTATAAAGAGTATGAGGACACATTGGTTCACCTCATCTGCAACTGCCGGCACTAAGTGGCGCACGTCTGGATGCTCCATCTCTAGATAATCACAGCCAGGTTATGGAGTACGACGTCAAGGACCTGGTGGCTTTCATTAGGTCCTCAAAATGGTTCGAAGAGGAAAGGTAATGATGTATTTTCGTGGTATCACAACTGGCCTAATATCACTGGCCTAGGTGTGCCCTCGGGCAGCCACTTCAACCTAACCTAACCTAGCCTGGTTTATACTAAACTACAGTGCCTAGGAATTCAGGTCTCAAATTCTCTATTTCCATTGGGTTTAAATTTTTAAAGTTAAATTCTTAAATTTTATTTGGGTTTTTTCGCTTTGTCTTGTTGTTTTTTGATCCTTAGTAGGGAATCCGAAATTAAGTACTGAAAAATATCCACAACATTATATTGAGATTTCGAGCCATTTTAAACCGAACAAGGTTCAGATTGAGATTTTCTAAACCTGCTGGGGTGTAATACAATTCTAAATTCTTGCAGAAGATGTAGTTAAAACCGCGACAATACAATCTGTTAGAAGAGCATGTACGTATTTGTTGATGATATGGTATGGTAAGGTTCTACCAAATACGTCGCAAGCTATGCATTTTCTAGATTAGATAAAGAGAAAGTACATGTTGTCATCAAAGTAGGAATATCCGCATTTGCGACTTGGGAACTCCCATTAACAGCGAAAACAATGCCACCTTAGAAGTTAAACGAAGAATAACTCTTGCGAACAAGTACTACTTCGGCTTAGTGTAGTCTCTATCGACGAAAAAAAAATCAAGCTATACAAGCCGCTCCTGATGTTTGGTTTGAAATCATGGACTGCGTCGAGAGAAGATGGTATGGTTCTTGGAGTGTTCGAGAGAAAACTTCTAACGAAAACATTTAGTCCTGTCGTTGATGCCGACGGGAGGTTAATAATGAGCCCATCTGAGCTTTACGAAGATATGAAGATAGTGCAAAGAATAAAAGCCCAAAATCTTCACTGATTTGATCTTGTTAAGCGTTTGGTTGAAGACACTTTGGCCTAGAAATATTTCTATCGAAATCCCTATATAATAGCAGCGGAGGCTCCTCAGTGAGTTGAGAGGAAGAGGTGGAGAAATACTTGATCTCTCTTTGTTCCCCATAGCCAATGTTGATGAACATAGAGCTCTTTAAATGCTCTTAATTTATACAAATTTTAATTTTCTCATTCGTTTAAAGTCGATAATCCTAATTTTATAAACCAACAACTCGAGGGCATTTACGAATCATAAATTTGCTTTGATCGGCGCAGCATATAAAATGCCAATAAATAAATACAATAAATTTAAATCTGGCGCCTCAAACGATTTGGTAATCAACGCTATGCCATGAAGATGCGGGGTGGGCAGTGCATACAATATTGCATTTGAATTTGGAGCTCACTTGGATCGGATGAATAGCGGCGTCGAATGAAGCGCAAAAATGCAAATCCAATTTAATATTCGAAAAAAAAACAGCAGAATGTTAAGCCAAACACGACATGCATGTGTGTGGGTGAGATAAATTGAATGTATATTTTTTTTTGGAGGGGTGTCATAAGGTCAACTGACATAACGTCAATGAAATTGCGACCACTGAAATGCTGGTCCTACGCGGTTTTTCTAAAATAAGATCAACTTATTCAATTAGAAGTTTATTGAAAATTTTTAACACACAAATCGATCCATTCCAGTGAAAAGGCTGATTAAAAGCTGGCCCGGCGAGGCTTCCTTTGAAATAAAAATAACTTTTTCAGCTAAACGTCTAATTGATTCATTCTGCGAGGCTTTTTTTGTGCTCAATTCAGTTAAAACATGTTATAGCCTTTTTTCGTAGTGGTCTTAATGTCAAACGAATATTTTCTAAATGGTCGTTAAGTCAAATTTGAAAACGCAGCTATATATATGTAGGTTAATATTAAGCTATTTCAAGTGGTCATAAGGTCGATTGACCGTAAGGCCACTACAAGTGGTCGTAGTCACTCCAAAGTATTTTGGGGTGGCGTGACATAATGTACAAAGGTAATTGACGTTACAACCATTTCAAATGGCCATAAAATAAATTAGCTTTAGGAACACTTAAGTTGGTCACAAGTTCAATTGGCTTTATGAACTATCTTAATTTGATTGTTATTACAAATTTTCTCAAAGTTAATTTATATAAGCTATTTTTACCTCAGACAGGGCCTCATTGAGCTAGTTTATTGGATAATTTTTCAAAGGAGCGCCGAAATGTAGAGAAAACAAAAAAAATTAACACTATTCAACAGTTGTAAATGGTAATATGTGTAGGTGCGAAACAAAATAATTGACCTTCTGGCACTCTTAAAAACACGTAACGTTATGCCTATTTTTCAGGATGATCATAATGTAAGTATCGTTGACATGTTACCATTTCAAACTAGGACATATTATCAATTGACTTTGTGGCCATTTGAAGTGTCACCTCTCCAGCAAATTTAAAATTTACATTTGAAGTGGTCATAAGGCCATGTTAAGTGGAAATAAGGCCATTTAAAACGTTAATTGGCGTTATGGCCATTGACCTTATGTCACCCCTCCCTATTTTAAAGCGAACAAATTTATTTGTGTGACTTAGCCCTGAGATCCAAAGAAGAATCACTCTTGCTAATAAATGCTACTTTGTACTAGGTAGGCAATTGAAAAGTATAGTCCTCTCGGATGATGCTCCGGCTAAGAAAGTATTATATTGGAACTCACATAAGAAAGCAAAGGAATAGGGCGGTCCCCACTGCGCTGGAAGGACCAGGTGGAAAACAATTTAAGCTCCCTTGATGTCACAAATTGGCATCAGTTGGCAGAGCGAAGAAGCGACTTGAGCGCCTTGTTGGACGGTCATAACCATTTAGACGGTTAAGCGCCAATTAATTAAGTAAGTAAGTAAGACCAAGACAGATTTTCTCAGCGCGAAGATGAACGGAGTGGAGCCAGATCAAATACATATATGAAGTTTCACTGCCATCTTGATTTAAATATTCAAAAGGGCAAATTTAAAACTGAGTTCAATTTCAACCGCCGCTTATGGTAGCATGTAAAACGGCGCTTAGAAAGTGAGTAGATACTACATATGAGTCGACATGTTATTGGCGCCCGCTCTGTGTGATCACTGATTAAAAGAAAAATTTTAGCCATTCATCAAAGCTTTGCGTTGATCACCGAAAGGATGCACAAACAATGGAGCACTTGCTCATAACACCAAGCGCTCCGATTTCGTATACACAGATGGCGCTTCATTTGCGTTTCATTTCAATTAAATCTCAATTTATTGAATACAGTATTGAGTAAAATAATTGGAATGACCAAAAAAATATTCAATTTATGAAAAAATGGGTTTTTAAAAAGTTAAAAAACCAATGAAATTGAAAAAAAAATTAAGGCAGCTGGCATGCGAATTGAAGGTTGCGATACATGAGAGAGAAATGCGGAAGTATTCGTAAATATATGTTGACCAATGCACTTTTAACAAAATGAGGGGCAATGAAGCGCATTGTACCGGAAGTTTGACCTTACCAGGTACTGCATAATATAACAAAACTGCAAACAACAACAAGTGCTTGTGTAAGTGCATAAATGTCTGTTGCTGCTTTGTCTGCCCTAATAAATGGGGTGTTAATATGCAATTTTAAATAAACAAATGTACTCGATAAATGCATAACTACACACATACAAACATAAGCAAATATCTAAGCGAATGGAAAATTGCTAGCGCTCTCCTCTTGTTTGTGTGAACATACGTACGATAAAGTGAGCCAATTTCACGCTTCATCAAGGTTTAAATAACGACTGCATATTCGGGGAAAACAAGTTCAAATAAATAAAATTATCGACTTTAAATGTTATCGTAAATTTTATACCCAGCGCATGGTATATTATAAGAAGTTCACCCGAAAAGATGAATTTCTCGTCCCATCGCAAAAACCTTTTGCAAAATTTTATAGAAAATCACTTATGGGTTCGTATTTGCAATGGAAAGAGCCGCGTCTTTATCTTTATTATATATAAATTTGAAGGCTCTAACTTGCCGATTTACCTGACCGAGTTTTCCAATTTAAGTCTAAAATGGCATGTGCTTTCGATAACACCCCCCAGATTAACACAGAAAAAAATATCTAATAATAATGAATAGAAATACACTCGTAGGGTTTGCCAAACCACTGCTGAGGAGCGACCGTCTTAAATAGTAAATTTAATAAAGAAATGTTAACTTTTGCCTCTTTTCTACCTCATCTAATCTGAAACGTCTATCATATGCACTTCGAGGTTTTGCACTCTCCTTTGCCAATCATCCATCTCTCCGTTACCGTCTTACATGAGTAATCGATATAGTAAACAATGAATCTGTAGCGCCGAGTGCAGAAATCTTCACTACAGATGAGAGCCATGGCTACTGAATCAGCGTCGCATCAAACGAACCCTCTACAGAAGTTAGAAGCTGAAAGTTTCATGTGTAGAACTGACAGCATCTTTACCTCTTGTTTACTGATTCTAGGGCTTTCTTCTTAATTTCCAGCTTTCAATGTGCTATGGTTGTTTGTCCCAATATATGTATTTCTAACCCGCTTATGAATATCGCTCACATAGGCGGTTACTTACTTCAAGATCAGTAGAAACAATATATCCTCTACCTGCTAGTTATCTGGAGATGATTGTGCTGGTTCTGACACTGCAAAAGAGCAGCGCATACTCCGACCTCACCACAAATGAAATGTATGCCTTGGTCGTCGGTATCGTAGTATCAGCGCTCCATTCACCACCTTCAGGAGGTGTTGCGCTTGTGTTTGGAGCTGTGAAGCAACTCACTCTAGCCTTGTCAATGTCGTGATTATGTTGCGCTCTATCAACATAATCCCATTTACGGATTAAATCCTAATCATTTTACTATGAAGCTGCTTTTCTACATATATGTACATTTATTTGTACATATATTTACCTTTCGGTAGACATCTTCTCAAATGTACTATGTACTACGAATCACTGCCTGCTTAACTACATCACTAGTCCTTTCGACGCAACCCTGACTCACAGCTCTGCCCAATCGAACATTCTAGTCGTCCCACTTTCTGTTCTTCAAAAGATGTGAGCAATGAAAGAAGTAACTTAGCCATCATTTAGACTTACCTTGCTGAAACTTTTATGGAATAATCCGTAAGGTTATGGTGCTTTGTTATTTTGAGTTATGGTATTGTAATTTTAGCCAGGTATAGGAACGCATAGATCATACGACCGGGATTATTGTATGAGATCTATTATGTTTTTCCTTCTGTACTTAAAGGAGACAAGTCAATCACTCAAGTACTCTCACAACGCCATTTCCCAGAATTTTGAAGGTCTTCCCATGACAGTAGAACGCTATCTCTCTTATTTTAGTACTTGGTATTTTGAAGAAAGAAGGTCACAATCTAGTCTAATACAAACTATCGTTTTTAACTTTTTATTAGCCTACGTTTGCCAACGACCTGATAGACATGAATCCCCAGAAGGGGTCTGAGCTATTAGGGGCTAGTGAGCATGAATTGTCTTCGAAAAACGTTTGGACATTCAGTCTGTGTCAGACCATTAATTCAACTCAACCTAACCTAGTCGCAAGAGAGGGTCGGCCCTAACAGTTGGAGAACTTGCACCAGTAATGTCTTTATGTTTCGCCAACAGTGCAGCATCACATTATGAATGCTTTTGTGTATTATCTACAGTAAATAGTCAATGTCATAGGACTAAATTACTTATTCCTTAAACCAAAATTCTTCCCATAATAATTCTGGAAGGCTTTGTTCTATCATTTATCAATGAACTTTAAAAATACCAATGAACTTTATTACATAATTAAACGACGAGTTGTAGCACTAAGCCATGTTTGTCTACTCATAGTCCTGTCAGTCAATCGTTTTTGTGTGAGCAAAGTGTAGAACATTTGTACATACGATCCGCGTGGTTATATTTTTTCCAATGACTGGCTGAGTGACGGAACGTTTGTGAAATGAAGTCATACGTTAGCGACGTCAACAAAATCGCCCTCTGCATATGCGCATAAGAAATATGATATGTAATTTCATGGCACCTTACGCGAAGAGCAACAACCTCCATTAAGTATGTGTGTACGTTTATCTATGGCGGCACATGCGCATGCGCGCGCACACGTCCTTTTGTAATAATTACTTATATTATCGTTTCACAATTGAATTTCCGGTACGGAAATGGACAGATGTCGCGGAAATTGTTACATACAAAGTTTATATACATTTAATTGCACAATTAAGTATCAATATGTAAAAAGATAATATAATAAAATGAAACATAAACGAATAAGAAACTTTATTGCCGATGGGTAAGAGTTTTAGCAAAAAGTCACTTTCATTTTAAAGGGGAATTTTAAAACTTTTCTGTAGTATCCTTAATTAGAGATTTTAAAATATATTAGCATTTTAGGGTATATTTAAAATTTACAAATTGAAAAGCTCTCAGTTAAAACTCATCTGCCATTCGGAGTCGGCATAAAAACAAGTAGGTCCCCTCCCGTCAATTTTGTAGGAAAAATGAAAAGGAGCACGACGAAAAATGGAAGATTAGCTAGGCCTAATATCTCTTCGGAGGTTATCGCGCCTTACATTTATTTATTTTATTTATTTTACTCCCAAAATCCTTTTCCCTTCCACTGCCACTCCCACTTCACTACCACACCAACTCTCACTTCCGCTCCAACCCTCACCTAATTCCAATCCCACTCCAACTCCTCTTCATTCCCACTCCAACTCTAACTCCCACTCCCACTGCCACTCCCACCCATTTAGTAAAATTTCCTAAACTTTACCATAATGCTGTGAAAAACTTAAGTAGATATGCATACTCAAGTTTCGAGAAAAATCAATACTTTGTTAAGAACGTTTAAAAACTGGTCCAAAATTGATGAGCAAAAATATATTACACAAAGTAATGGTGAACTTGACAGCTCTCTTTTTCTGTAGGAGTCCTTGCGTCAATAAAAACAAAAAAACCCGTAATCCAAGGCGAATATATAAAAGGTGATGGCAAACCGAATTCAAACATGCAGAAGAATGTCAAGTCAAAAGAAAATTTTCATTGATTTCGATTAACTGACATATTGTTGTACAACGCTTTGTATGGGAAATAATCAAGAAGAAGCAATCAGCTGTTGGGATAACAACACCTGGTACGGAATTCGCATTGCTTTATTCTTTGCTTTTAAAAATTATTTGAGGTTTAATTTAAAATTTTTTGAGATCGCGGGTTCGAATCGAGCTCAAGTCCTAACAGGTGATTTTGGAAAATAAACACCATAATTTTCTTTACCACCATATGTAGAAATCGTCTCCTACTTCTACTCAAATTATGGTGTTAATGGAATGAATTTGTTTGATCTTAAATATGTAGACCATCGGCACTTGATAAAGTATCGGGGAAAAGTATCGATACTTTACTCAATACTTGGGAAAAAATCATCGAGTACGAAATACTCGAGTATTTTTTGTAAAAGTATCGATACTACTCACTCAGTACTTGTATCGTTCTATCTGCATGAGCATTAGCTCAAACTAATGTACACAAAATCTAATCTATGTCTGCTATTATATAATAATTGCTATTCATTTGCGTATTTACTTTCCTAGTACGAATAGCGTACAGCTAAAATAAAAATAAATGTAAGGCGCGATAACCTCCGAAGAGATCTAAGGCCGAGCTACTATTCCAACTTGCGTCGTGCTCCTCTTGATTTTCCCTACAAATTGGCCGGACGGGACCTACATGTTTTAAGCCGACTCCGAACGGCATCTGCAAGACAGATGAGTTTTCACTGAGAGCTTTACATGGCAGAAATACAGCGCTTGCCAGACACTGCCGAGGGCGACCCCGCTTAGAAAAATTTCTTCGAATGAAAAACCTATTTCTAAAATTTTGATGTTGCTTTGCCCGTGGTTTGAACCCAGGGCATACGGTGTGGTAGGCGGAGCACGCTACCATCACACCACGGTGGCTGGGTACAGTTGCGAATACGAAAAAACAGTGTCATATTTTAAGGAAATTCCATCGATTATATTCTTCTTTTTACACTTTCTATAATTCCAGAAAACAATTACGCGAATTGTGTAAGTGTAAACTATTTGCAAGTAAAACTCAAAAAATTTTTTTTAAAAAGTTCGCGAAATTGAGAATTTTTAATTAAAATTTTCAGAAGTTTTTTGAATATATGCACTTTTTTAGCCCAATCAATTGTAGACTAACAAAGTACAAAATTTCCATGGACTTTTGACTATTTTTTTACGAAGAGTTTTTCAGACTTTCCAAAATGGTTCAACTATATGGTTGACTCATCTCTACAGCAACAACATACCATTGTTCAGATTGTCAAATCTGCGTGTTGGTGTTAGGCGAATGGAATTAGAGAAAACATAAAACTTTGCAGTTCTTGTGTGTTGTAGGAAACTAATGCGCTAAATTAGATGCATCACTAAAAAAATAACTTAAAGTGATGTGAAACTATTTTCTTATAAAAAACTAGAAGACCCGGCAGACGTTGTCCTGCCCTAAATTTGGCCTATCTGCATACATTTTAATAAGCTTTTTCCGTCTGACTCTGCCCTCCCCCCCTCTTCACTTTTTCTTAATCCTTTTATTCACTCCTCCCTCCGTCTTTTTCGCTTCATCTATCTCCATCTTCGTCTCATTCTATCTCTTTCTCAATCTCCTTCTCTCTTTTCTCTTCTCTCAATTTCTTCTCATTCTTCTGCATCCCTTATTGCCTGTCCCAGAGGGTGGTATGTATTTTATTCCAGTCCCAGTCCCAGTCCCACTCCGAGTCTCAGTACCAGTCCCACTCCGAGTCTCAGTCCCAGTCCTAGTCCTATCCCGTCCTAATAATTACACTCTACTAAAGCACTCATCAACAGCTTTCATTTGTATCCATATTCTTAAAAACACATTGTAGGGGTACTCGGGTCCACGTTTCGGCCTATATCTCGAGACCCTGTACGTCGATCGCAACCAAACCTATGTAGTAACCACCGCGTGAGGTTTACGCACTTGGGAAAGTTTGAACAAACGACCGGCGACCAACTAACACACATTTTAGCCTTTCTTTTAATATACATATATAGATTTTTATTTTTCACACTTCACTATAATATTAAAAACGAAATGCAGATTTTCGTGGCTTTTGAAATTCGGCTTAAAAATTGCACATGGAACAACTAAAGACTCTCCTGAATTAAAAAAAATGTCATAGTACCTCTAAATCGCGGGCCCCCTCAGAAAACCCGGGCCCCCTCTCGCCGGCCCTGGTGATGTGCTATATATACATGTATATGATTTATGTAGTAAAGTTAAATAAGCACGTGCACCAAACATATCCATACCAACTGAAAAGAGGTGCACCACTGCGTATACGTAACATTTTATAATTACGTATAAACAAATAAAAAAATTTGCAATAAATAATATTGCGACTATAAACTGAGATATAACTATCCTGTGTCTCAAGTTAGATCAAACTACAAACGGGGTGCAAAACAAATTCAAAATCGGTTCAGTAGTTTAGGAGTACATCGCGGCCGAACATGTTGTGACACGTGTTTTTTATATATTACGATTAACCACCACGGCAGAAAATAATTGTCAATGTATTGGTTACATTTTGCGTTGTCATCTCCTTTGAAAATCTCTATACAATAAATTTTCTAATATGAAAAAAAAGAAATAGAGTTGATGAAATTTGTTTAAAAAAATGCCACTGCTATTTTCGTGTTCGCAACTGCATGTATAAATAATAAAAAACCAAATTTAGGCAATAATTACGCAATTAAACTGGTAACTGATAGTTGCAATCAACATTCTCGTAACCTTTTGGTCCTACCAAACATATGTGTGACAAACAATGTCGATTAAGTATTTCAACGCAACTAACAAAATACAACAAAAACAGCAATCACCAATAAAAGTGAACAAATAAATTTTAAGCTTCACATTTTGAATTACATATAAAACTATTAGTGATTTGTATGAGAGTATTAGAAGGGAAAAATTCAAAACATTGTCGGAAAATACATAGTTCAAGCTGGAAATTGAGCCCATAGTTGTATATCTCATATCTCTTGGTATATCTGACTTCCTAAATACCTGCAATTAGTTAAGGTTACTGCAAATGTGCGATGAAATATACGAGATAAGAGAAAATTTCTATTTTGTGCGTGAGGGAAGAAAAAAATATTAAAACATATACACATGTATGGGAATATGTTGTTAAAATAAGATAAATATAGTACCTGTACAAATGAAAATTCATATGAGGGTACTGTTAGGTGTCACTGATGTCACACGCATTCGCACTACTTTGACGAGCGAAATAAGGTAAGCGGTGTTGGGTAGTAATGTATCGGAACACATAATTGCTAAAAACGCAATCATAATGTGTAAAATGATAAAATATTAAATAGTAGCATAAAGAGTAGAAGTAGTAGAAAGGAACAGCAAAAATTAATAACACAATAGGTACATTAACGTGCTTAGGCTGTTCACACACTGTACTTTGGACACTTATAGGTGACGAGTAAAGCTGCTTTTTCCGTACCAGTTCATAGATTAAAGTCCCCAAGCTAATGAATCAACAGCTTAAAGAACTTAAATAAATCCACTGCAAGTCACGCAGTCGTAAGAAGTGACCTAAAATCGCAGATCCGCAGGTTCAAGAGGTCCAATAAATAATTGCCTGACATTCGGGTTAGATCCAGAAGGTTGGTGCAGTAGAGGTTTTATAGTTAAAATAAGTAGGAAGGCTAAATTCGGGTGTAACCGAATATTAATACTCAGCTGCCAAATTACAGGTTGCAAATTTTTAAATTACGTCTTTTAAAAGTGGGCGGTGCCATGCCCATTGTCCAAAATTTTTGCTAATTTTCTATTCTGCGTCATAAGCCATAGCAGTTTCATCGCTTTATCCGTCTTTGGTAATGAGTTATCGCACTTTTCGAAATTTTCGATGTCGAAAAAGAGGCGTGGTTATGTCCGATTTCGTTCATTTTAAATAGCGATCTGAGATGAGTGCCCAGGAACTTACATACCAAATTTCATTAAGATACCTTAAAATTTACTCAAGTTATCGTGTTTACGGACAGACGGACGACGGCACGAACGTACGGACATGGCTAAATGAATTTCCTTTTTCGCACAAGTCATTTTGATATATAGGAGTCTATATCTATCTCGATTAGTTTATGCCGTTACGGCATACCGTTATGCGAACAAAATTAATATACTCTGTGAACTCTGCTCAGCTGAGTATAATTACTAGAAACTAGTCATGTTTACTTTGTAGCTTGAACGCTGAGGCTTGTGGAGTTTTTCATTACATAGAAAATGGCTCAGCGCCAAAACCGGAGTGTCTACAAACAAGTTGAGAAGAAACTAAGTAAAAAAGCTAAATAAGGACTCCTATTTACGTTGAATCCCAAAAAGTTTCAGAGCAGCAGACTGGCATTTCTTTGTGACTTTGACATAAGTTCGATCGTCCTTACAATATACATAGGTAGATTATATATTTAAGTAAGGCAGAGAGCGTTGTTAATGGTGACCCTGTCACAATTGGCCAAAAAGCTATTTATCCTCTCCAATGAAAAATATATCAAAGCCTCAAATGAGAATTATTTTTTCTGATAATGAAGATTTTTAGGCATCTACCTCAATTATTCGAACCCTTGCAAAAGGGTGGAGCATAATCCGATATATACGCAATTGGTCAGAAAGAGAGACACTCAGATGTGAAGACGATGTTGGTTTGGATGGCAACAGGGACTACGTCACAATGCTACTGTCATTGCATTAAAAGTGGTGTTTGGTTACGGAGTGGAAAATTCAGCCCTAACGGATTGATAGTATAACTTTGTGTAGCCCGAAATAAGAGCACGTTTAGCACCAATTTCAGCATAAATAGATGCGAACAAAACTATTTGATCTGTCACTGCACAGAGAACATGAAACATGAAATTGGTATGGAGCAATCGGCAGTCGGCTTATCAAAAGCTTCCTGGAAGCGCTGATGAAAATGCACATAACTACCCAACGAAAAATGGTAAAAACTATACTCGGTTTCGCACCTGCACTCATTATCAGCAATCATCTACTTGATCTGGGGTAAATTATCCTTGCATATTTCTCACTTACTACGTCTCTCCGCGGTGGATGCCATCGGGTTCCAGCGTGCTCAAGAAAAAAATTGGTACGGTTCGTGAGGCCTCTGTGTAAAACGGCGCATCCTACACAGGCAAAAGATACGCCTAGTTATGAAAAAAGAAACTTGATTCCGAAGCATGAGGGCAGATACACTCAGATATTGGCTGGTGAAAATAGAAAAATAATAAAAGAAAATACAGGATATACCTCCGAAGAGAATTTAGACCGAGCTTCTCTTTCAATTTGCATCGTGCTTTTTAATTCTTTCTTACAAATGACGTGGCAGGTCCTACAAGTTTTAAGCCGACTCCGAATGGCAACTGCAATGCAAATAGTTTTCGCTGAGAATTTTCCGTCATCCCTTGTCAAATTTCGTTTCAGACAACCGGTTGCGGCGTTGTGCCATCATCAGTGTCAATTTTCGTTCAATCCGGTTTATCTCGAAACCAAAATTGACAAGGGATGACGGAAATCGTTCAAATATACATCAATTATCCACACTTTCGGGAAAAATCAACAAACCAAAATGAGACACTCGGTATGTTTGGACAAATCAGTGCCGGGGGAGACCCCCGCTTAGAAAAACTTGTTTAATTTCAATATGGGGTATTAGGTTAAAGATGAAGCCTAAAGTCGACAAACTGATGACCTTATCAGTGCGCCTCAGACCCCTTAAAACGATTGCTTGCCAAATAATACCGACGCACCAAAAGTGCACTCCCAAAGTTATGTGTGATAGAACGTCCGTTCTGCATATTTGCACCAGCGGGATCGCGCCTCGCTCCAATTATCACACTTTTGCATTATAACGCTTACTTTTATTCATAATTTACATGAGCAAGCATATAACCCTCATCTTTTCGCTACTGGAATATGTGGAAGAACTCTTGTTTCCTGCAGCAACCAGGTACTGAGCCTCGAGACATCTTACTTACATAAAGTTCGGTATAAATGGGATTCATACTTTAAATACCCTAGAAATGTTTTCTATTTTTAATGCTTTTTTTTTCAAAGTTCGCTCTCGTATACATAAGAATATGCAGACCGCCTAAGGTTTTTCGCTTATCTCTTCATCTAGTACTGGAGTATTTCATTTGTACTATCGAAATAATTGGTAATGTGATACGATTAACATCTAATAACAATTTCCAACGATTTTTTGGTTGCGCGGTCTATTTATGCGTTTATGTTTGGTATGTGTGTGTATGAGTGCGTGGGTGCGGGACGCACAACTGGCAAATTGGCCTATGTATACGGAAGAATGTTATTAACTGGTTAAAGTAACAAATCGAGATGGCGACGGCGATAAGCCATCCTCAAAACAATACACAAATGTGATAAGGTAAATTATATGAATAACAACAAAAACAAAAATATTAATGTGTTAGCACAAAAGGGATGGCGAAAGTTAACAAAATATTTTCGAAACAATTAAAATGGAAAGCGAAACATTAATACAAGCACATTTATCAAATAATTATGTTAATGTTATGTACCTACAATAATTGCTTGATGTTTATAAAACATTAACAAAACGTAAGCACTGACCATATTAAGTAACATGGGCATAGGTAGGGGAGGGGGACATGGGGGTCATTAAATCAATACAAGTTTAACAAATCATGTATCAAAGTTAAGCTGTTTCATTCTGTTATATTCAAATAAAAAAATTTCGGATTACTTGGGACCCAGGTAAGGAAACGTTTCGGAATCACCTTTACATTTATTGGGACCATTTTGGAAAATTTACGGACATGTCATCGGTTTCTGGATTATTTTTATCCACTAGAACTTCGAGAATAGTTTGGCTTATTTGCGTAATCATTTTGATATCGTTATGGCATCAATTTCGGCATTATTCCCAATGCTTCTTAGGTGGAGTGACTATAATCAACGGCCAAAAAGACAACTGACGTTATACCACTATAAATGGGCATACGAACTATTGGTCGTATGACCACTTCAAATTAGATTGTAGATGACTTTATGACATTTCTTAATTTAACTTTTTGGCCAATTAGGGAATTTCCTTTTGAAGTTTAGACCATTTCGGGGAAAAGACCATATCTATGTACAGCAGTTTAAGATCAGTAAAAAAGCAAAAACCTTCTGCAGGGTTGAACGTTAAGTTGAATATGCTATCCTTATTTTAAAGGAGTACTGACCGACCCAGCTTTTTAATCCAGGAGAAAAGTTGGAACAAAAATTGCGCGTTTTTTATTTCAATGTTTTTCTTAACTTTTGTTTGAATAATTTCTTCTTATCGCAGAGAGGACCACATTGCTCCAGTTTTTCAATCCGATGTTTCACTAGAATGCCACAAAATATAGAAAAACGAGGGCCTTATCCGGAAATTTGAAAAATATAAAATTTCTCTGAACATTTGACTGTACAAAAATGAAAAAAAAACACACAAAATAAAACGTAACTGCATTCCAACAGTTGTGAACTTTTTAACACGGGAAGGTGCGTAACAAAATAGTTGATCTTATGGCCACTTGAGAAAAAAGGCTTATTGCTATGAGCCTTTCGTAGAAGCAGCAATGTCATAATATCAACATCGTTGACATTATAACCATTTAAAAATTTGACTGAATTTGCGGTCATTTGAAGTGGCCATAAAACCAATTAGTGCTATGGCCGCTGACCTTATGTCACCCCTCCTTTTTTGTGTTATTTTTTCAGAACTATTTAAGGATTTTCTCAGAAAATTTTAAGTACTATCTACTGATTAAAAAAATCAAAGTTAACGTTGTATCATATTTGAATTTCAAGTCCCGCGCCCAACTTAATCGATGTTTTGCTACGCCCCTGTTTTGTATCAAAGAGAGTTTGTTTGCAAACAAAAGGAAGTTAAGTGAAACTTACTAAAATATATTCATAGCCTCTATTAGATGTTAAATATATATACATGAAGGTATAGATATATACAGCAGCGAACACGAAAATGGAAGTGGTAATTTTTATCAAATTGCGTAAGTAAAATTTCTTTTTTTATTTTCGATGAAGAGAAAACTTACATGAATTTCGTAACTAGCAAAATGTAAAGTAGTCTCAAAAACGTGTTCAAAAAAATTCGAGAAAATTTTACGAAAACTTTGAAATTTTTACTCAGAGTTTTCTGAATTTTTGTGAGGGGCCCTATCATGCAATTCGATAAATTTCTGTCGCATTTAAAAGAAAAATGTATGTTATTTGACAGCTTTCGAATCGTGTTTTCATTGGAATCGAGTTAAGTTCTCGGGGGTCTTATTATGTAACTCGATTCCAATACAATTTCTTTCGAAATTGAAAAAAATAAATAATTATTGTGATTTGACAGCTTCGAATCACAGTTCTCTCAAAACTCGCATTGGTATACATAATAACTTTTTTTTTCCGAAGGTGTTTTAAATTTCTTCCTTAAATAAAATTGTCCACGCTTAGTATGGATAAAATCTTCTCTAAACAAAGTGTATAATTTTCTTAAATTCTTTTCGAATTTTAAAACTTTTTGAAAACGTTTTTGAGATTATTTGCATTGTTCAGTTACAAAATTCATAGAAGTTATTTCTTAAATTATCTAAATATTAGATATATTAGATTCTAATATATAAAAAAAATTAATTTGGTTGACGAAATTTGATAAAAACTGCCGCTTCTATATTAATGTTCGCTGCTGTAAGTCTGTGGAAAGCAGCAATGGGCTAAGGTACCTGGAAATGCTAGTAATTATTCAAAGACCTTAGCAGCAGTAGTTGTTACCGTAATATCATTAGTACTCATGCAGACACCCACACACATACATATCTGCCATAAGGAATAATTGAATAAGAATATGCTGCATTCAAATAAAACAAAAATGCGTTGCTTTTTTCACGCCGGCCTAAAGTTCAGCGGGAGTTCTGCTCAATTTGCCAACTAATGACTTTCGCAATGTTAATTGCAAGTTAATTTCATTACATTAAATTTTATTTGCTGTTATTAAATTTAATGGGAATATAGCACATGAAATACAATTAGGCCAAAAACTCAATAAACTAAATATTTTACAAAATGATATGAAATTTGTTAATATTGCTAACGGAACCAGCTGATTTTTTGTATGAACCATCATTTATGCATTTAAAAAATTGTCTACAATTTCGTCTCTCTTTCTCCTTTTGCCCCTCATTGTCATTCATCCCAACTCTATATTATATACAACTGGGAACAAATTAATATGATACACACCGTTTCTCTTATCATTCGTTCTTCTCAGGGTGTTAGGGATAAACTCAGATCAAAGTTTTATTGAACTTCAGTAGTTTAGCATGAATACTTACAGGGCAGCAATAACCTCCAGTACGTCGAAGAGTATGCGCTGCTTTTATACTCTCTGTTGCCTCGTTCGCATATTTTCCAAAGGCCTGGAATTTTCATGAACAGCCTTCCCGAACAACTTCTTATTTATTTGTCATTTCTATACCCATATTCATGTTTGTCTTCTTGTTATATGCGTGTATATGTGCGAGTAAAAACCTCTGCGCTCTTAGATATTGTTTACATGTATGTGCAATAACGGCTGAGCTCTTATGCACTCTCACTGTTGCCTTCAATGCATATGTGTGGCTGAGTAATATGCGCTGTTTATTCGGTGAAGATGTATGTGTGTCTGTTTTATCGTTCTTCGTCGCTCTTACTTTGCTGTTTACATGATGTGTGGCTGATTACTTCGCTGTATTAGCATAGTCATTTATCGAAACTTCTAGTATTCGCCACAATATTTTTCTATGGGGATTCGGGAGAATTCTGCTATTACGTGATCATCTACGAACATTTTGGGCGAAGCTTGCATTTTTCGGGTATTGCTTAAGTAAGTGAGTTTCTGACCCTATTACGGCTTACAAACTCAACTCTTTTCAGTTGAAATTTGCATTTAGCTTCACAGATTACAGCTCAATCTGTCAAAAAAAAATGTCGGTTGAGTTGCCTAGTCTAACACTTTTTGTGGCCTACCGTTTACACCTTGTGTTGGTGGTGATGCAAGAATCAAAATCTGACAACTGGTTACTAGCAGTTGTCTCGGAAAATTGTGGAAGTTGTTGGAAAATATATTATAAAAATGGAATGCGGGTAATTAAACCTTTTAAAATTAATCTAAAAAATTTTAGAATCAACAATTATGTACACAATTACAGAAAAAACAAGGTTTCAAAGAAGAATTACATTGAAAAACTGATTGGCCTTATGGAGCGACATCTCGAAGTTTGACGAGGCAAGCCGCAGTTTGGATGCAGCCAAAACAGGAGAAATTATGAGAACATGAGTCCCATCGATATTACCCACTACTCCTGGAAATCCTGTTTTAGAGTAAAATGCGTTTTTTGAAGTGCTTTGCTTCGCACAAATATGCTCCTCAATTGTATCTGGAACCTAGTAATTTTAAAAACATGGGTACAGCCGTCCCTCGAAACGCGTTTGCGGAAATGGAGTAAGGAGCAAATGCTTCCTTACATAACCGAAAATAACTTCATTAGAAGCTCATCATTTGTCACTTAAACGATTTCTTACTGGTTCTTGGTAGTTCCATGGAATCCCAGTCGGAATGATCGGGCGACTTATTTCCGTATTCGCGAATGTCAATTTGTCACCAACATTTTCATAGTTATAAAATAAATCTTATCTAAGCAAAGGCTAAAATTTTCGCAACAAATTGGCCAGCTGTTCATTTCTTTGTGAAATTATCACTTTTTTAGGTGACCATAGTACAGGTTTAAGACAGTTACAAGTAGGATATGTGTGAGAAGGAAACAATTCCTTTCTCTTTCTAACACACTGCCCTTTGACACTTCGGTCAGTGTCAAACTAGTGTGGAACTCCAGTGGAACTTGCGTGGAAGATGCGTGTGACACTGAACGAAGTGTCAAAATTACCGGGGTTGCTGTCGTCGAAAGCGACGCAGGGAAACAAAAAAAGGAGCGGAATATCAGATATGGGTTCTGTGATGGTAACTTTTTTGAACGAATTTAGTATAAAAATGTAAATTGCACCTATATGGGTCCTACAGAAAATTATACAAGTCTTCGATTGGGGTAACTGAGGACGTGTAGTTATACCAGCATTAAGAATACAAATACGGGTGCTAAGTTTTTCTACCCGTTCAAAAGTTCTCCGCGAAAAACAGTTTGAAACCGGGGTTGACTGCAATAACCCTTCCAAAAATGTGGAAACAGGTATGAAAAGTCGCGCTTTGTTCTGGTATCAATAATCCAAAGGCGAAAAAGTGTTCGAATTCCGACGGTTCGGTCGTGTTTTAGCAATCCTACCCGGTAATAAAGTATCGCAATTAGTTAATTAAATTGTCCAAAACATATGGATTTTAAAGAGAGATATAATCAAATGCTCATTTGAAAGTAAATAAGGGTATTTCAGTGCCAAATAGCATCCACAAAAAGAAAAAGGTACAAGAAACAAGCATTTTTAATCAGGTGAGCGTGGCTGTGTGTGTGCGTGCTGCTACATATCCTACTTGGAAACCTTTACAATGAGGTTGACAACAACAATTCAACTTCAAATGATATAAGTTGTAATTCGACTGAGCAATCATTCAAAAGTACTCGTATATTTTGAGAAAGTGTCGTTTTTAAAAATTTGATTTGTTGATACGATAATTTGTCTTAAAATGTTCCTGGAATGACTTGGTTTCTTTTTCAGGACCTAGGGCTGGCATTTCAATGTAACGCGGCTCAATTTATCAACCAAGAAATGGCTTCTTGCGGATGGATTTCCCGTCATCAACAAACTCAAGGATGCGTTGGAATGGGAGTGGGAGTGAGAACGAAAGTGGCAGTGAAAGCGGTGATGGGCGTGGAAGTGAGAGGGAGAATTAAAACGAGAAGGGAGTGCGTATAAGAGCAATGAGGAAAGGACATGAATAAGAAGGAGAAATGGAAGAAAAAGTAGTCGAGTTTTAGTATATTCGATGATATAGAGAGTGATAGTGACCATGCAACTTTTCAAATATAAGGCAAGAGAATGTCTGCCGGGAAAGAACAAAAACGATTGCCATTTAAAAATTTTACTGCGTTAAAGTCATGTAGTTTTGCGAACGTTTATAGAAACAAAGATATTGAAATCGGCCGATAGGTGAGCAGGTATCAATGTTTTGTATATAGTTTCATTTATGAGGAATTGACGTAAGAGAGGTGGAGGGAATAGTCGAGCATGGAGTGTGAAAGTGAGCGGGAATGATAAGGGAGTGTTTGTGGCAGTTGCAACGGAAGTCGGATGGGGACTGGGAATGGGAGTGGGTGTGGGTGTGGGAGTGGGAGTAGGATTGATCCTGGGAAATTGCATGGGTTAGGGGGTGGCAGCGAGATGAATGGAATAAAGGATGGGAAAGAATAAGGAGAAAAATGAACATAAATTAGAAATAGTGATAGGTAGATTTTTTAAGGATATGTAATTTTCGAAGAATATTAAAATTTTGAGTATACAATAATAACTGCAAAAGTGCGCACAGCTTTACGAAAGGAAATGTAGAATATTTTTATCTAGTTTAGACATCATTATTCCGAAAATAAATTTAATAGCACCTGTTTAATTTTTAATTACCCTGTCATAATCCCTTATTAGCACATAATCCCTAACATCTTCATTTCTAATTTTTATTCTTTTCGTGTTGCATAACAATTAAACCATAAATAAATAATAAACACACAAAAAAACCTTCAAAAACGATAGTAGATAATAAAATTTCTATTAGTTGATAATTTGCGTAATAAATTTTATTCTAATTTGCTGCAATTAACTAACGGAACATTTAATTTGCTCATCAAAAGAGATAGAAAAGGGATAGAGAAAGGATAGCAAAAGGGCAGAGGGGAAAACTCATAGTGGAGATGAGCATGTGCATATAATATTTTTAAAGATTATGGGCACGAACTAAGGTACTAGCTTAGTAAATAACGAACGCGCATTTGAATATTTTTGTATACAGGGTGAGTTGTTTTAGTGCTACTTTCAAAAGTGTATATATAAGAAATTCTTAATTCAGTACGATTATCTGCTTTTTCGATATGTGAACATATTCCTAGTGATAGGGAGAGCGCCTCCCCAGCTCCCGGAAGAAGAGGAAGAAGAAAAGAAAGGTAGGGGAATGAAAAAGATCATCATCATCATCATCATCCTCCTCAACTCCTATTGGAGCATAGGGCCTCGACCACCGACTTAAATCTTATTCTGTTAGGTGCAGTTCTTGTGATGTCATTCCACGTATATCCTGCGTCTTCGAGTTCTTTATCCACAGTTCTGCGCCAAGTTTTCGCAGGTGCACCAGGTCGTCGGCTTCCTTGTGGATTCCATCGCAATGCTTGTCTGGCTATATTTACTGGAGGTCTTCTGAGAGTGTGACCAATCCACGAACATTTACGCTTGGTTATTTCTGTGGCAGCCTTAGGTTGATTTGTTCTAGACCATAAGTCGTCATTTGAAATTCTTTCCGGCCATCGAATTTTCAGGATTCGGCGCAGACATTCCTTCGGGGGGAGACTGAAATCCCTAGAGGGCGCGTCCCCAGGTGGCGGATAGGGGAATGCCTTCCCAGATATGGGTGGTAGGAGAGAAATCAAATATCTCCCGCGGACCACACAGGCTGAAGAAGGACACTTCGTTAATAAACCAAAGTACATCCTGTCGCCTCTTTGGGAGCCGAGTAGCCGGCAGGTGGGCGTCTGTTCTCCATGTAAGGAGCGGCCTGCTTCGAGCAATCTGTGAACTCATCACTCGCTGATTGAAATTTAAATAATATTCTAGCATGGATCAAAACGATAACGGAAACTATTCTCCACGGGGTAACCAGCATTTGCGACACAATCCCTCTGCTTCGGCAGCTGGCACATCGGATGTGGAGGTGCCAAATTCACGCTTTAATATTAGGATGAATGAAAC
>JARSSU010029165.1:0-25601 GCA_029619165.1 Eurosta solidaginis | reverse complement strand
CATTAGCAAAAAAAAGGCGTTATACTATGTTCAAACAGAAAAATAAATTGAGGAAATTTCGATTTGAATTGAGTGCTCTTCATACAACTCGATTTAGCCTACACAATAGTAATTTGATAGCTAGTTGGCTCATCTCTACAGCAAGAACATACCTTTGTTCAGACTGTTAAAATGAACACGCACATTATTAGGCGAATGAAATGGAATGAAAACATAAAACTTTGAAATTTTTGTGTGTTGTAAGAAAATGTGTTCAATGTTTTGGTTTCATTTTGATTTTGCCATCTTCTTTTCACAATCCCTACTCCAGTGAAATGAAAGACATAAAATCAGCTGATGAGATGAGCCAACCTATAGTTCAGCCATGCGTAACTGACGTTTAAATATACTCAATAAACACACTTTATAATGTTGCATTTGCAGTTTGAAACAATTTATTACGCAATTTTTTTTAAATTGGCAATTTATTATTACAATTTATTATATGACAAATTGCGTAATAAATTGCCCAAATAATATAAATTACCAATTTGGTGTGTGTTTGAACCTAGTATTACAGAACACAAATTAAAAAATCAAACCGTATCTAACAAAAGTTCACAACCAATATCTGTCAAAAAAGAACTCCGCGACAAGCATAGTAGTATCTACATTGGTCCTTATACCGTAATATGTATTGACGGTGTTAACGTCACGTTAATTAATGAGGAAACGAAAAAGGAAAAAATAGTCCATAAAAACAGAATAAGAAAACTGAATTAAAATTCATCAAATTATTTACATTCAAAGTTAATTTAAAGTTAATTTCTATTGTTAAATTAGAAATAATAATTGAAATCAAATAAATTTAAACAACCATTAAAACTTAAGAACTTAATTCATACATTAGAATTAAAACAAAAAAAAACAAAAAAAAATTTTTTTTTAATTACAAAAAATAAATTTAAGTCTTACTTTAGAACTAGACTTTAGAATTTAATTATTAATTTAGATCTAAACATAGATGTAGATTTAAATTTTAAAAGACTGTTAAACTTTTTAAGATAAATTACATCGCTTTTGGGACAGACGAATTTGGCCAATTCTTCTTTTCCAAAGGGGCATGATGTAAGGTAACCCTTATGTTAAAGTGTTGTTGAACATAAATGTCAAACGATGCTTATTAAACACACCTAATATTCACAAAAGGGTTACCTCACGAAATGTCAAAATGAATGACGGCAGATTTTTACGCGCTTTCAACCCGAACGGTCATCTAATTTTGCTAGTCGTATCGTGTACGCTAAAAATTATAAAAATATAAGCAGTTCACAGTATAAATTTAATTGATATAAATAAAACTATAAATTTATTATAAGTGTAGAAGTTTCATTTTTCTTTTATTTGCGACCATCGGATTCCTACAGTCAGTGTAATTAAAATACGTGCATGCAAACGAGTACATACAAGCAACAGCACCTGCATATAAATTTGCACGATTCAGTATTGGAAGACACATGGCGACCATCTTGGCCAAGCCAGAAATGGTCGTCTTACAGCAGAGAATATACTTAACTCATTTGCTACAGAATTTTAAAAAGGATCAGCCATTTTATGACTTTGTAGATGGTGGGGCAGGCGTTGGAAAAAGCCGGCTTATATCATCAATATATCACTCTCAATTACCGTTTTAATTGCATACCTGGATCAAATCCAAGCTCTTTGAAGGTGCTTCTTTGTGCTCCTACGGGAAAAGCAGCATTTGGGATAGGCGGTTTGACACTGCATTCTATATTTTCACTACCTGTGAATCAGTCCAATAGAGAATTACGGCCGCTTAGCAACGATATTATCAACGCAATGTATACTAGACTATGTGATTTGAAGTTGATAATTATAGATGAAATTTCAAGGGTGGCGCTCGAGTGTTTAGCCTTATTGACGCCAAACTAAAGCAGATTTTCAAAAGTAATATTCCATTTGGTGGTATACCTGTTATTGTTTTTGGTGACTTGAAACAATTGTCTCCTGTAGGCGATAGATGTATTTTGTCACCGAATCCGAGCGATTATTACAGCGTCTTAGTCGGTTCGCCATTATGGGAGCTCTTAAAATATTATGAATTGAATGAAATAATGAGAGAGCGTGGAGATCAACCGTTTGCTATTCCTTTGAATAATATGACCTCCGGGGCTATGACCAATGATTACAGGTAGGCTGACCAGGTTCCTGACGAAGCAATCCATTTATTTTGATCAAATGAGGAATCTGCCAACTATAATGCCCTTAAACTGAGTCAAATTCCTTCTACAGCAATTTTCTCAACTGTGAAAGATGTGGTTAAAGGAATTGCCGTTAGTGGCCAAAATGCTAATATCTTAGAACGGGTCAGACTATTCAAAACTTCGGAAACGCAGGGTCTTATGTATAGCTTAACACTAAAAAACACGGCCAAATATATGATGACAGTGCATATCAACACAGGCGACGGTTTGGTCAATGGTGCAACTGGCCAGCTTGTGCAGATAGATTTAGATTCATCGGTTCCAATAACATTGTGGATACAATTTTTGGAACCTTCTGTTGGTTTGATGGCTAGATCGAAAAGACCCATCCTAACGAACCTTCGTGGACACCCATTGAGAAGACTGTTAGAGCCTTTTCAATATAAAAGAAATGAGCAGATAACAATTGAAAGAAACCAGTTTCCAATTGTCCCTGCTGAGGGATTAACAATTCACAAAAGTCAGGGTGCTACGTATAACAAAGTGGTTGTTCACACCCGACCTAGAATGCCTAGATCATCTTTATATGTAGCCTGCAGTCGAGCTACTAGTGCTGATGGTCTATTTATATTAGGCAAGAATTCATTGCACCCAATCCCTTTTGTGAATCTGATCCTGTTTTTAGGCAGTTGACTGATTTGACCACAACAAAAGCTTTGGCCCCAACATTGAACTTTATGCTTTCTCGAACATCGAGGCTTCAAATTATATTTCATAATGTCCAGAGTCTTCATGCCCACATAGATGATATAAATAACGACATCCTGATGCTATCCTCGGATATCCTGTGCTTTGTCGAGACATGGAGTTATAAGTGTTCATATGTATAAATTCCTGGGTTTATTTCACTAAATGCCTTACGGATAGACAGCACCGAAACGGAAAACAGAGATAAGCGAGGCGTTGTAGTGTAACATTGCTTCCGCAATCGAATTATGTAAGGTAAAAAAATTTGCTCTGGTCGCAAGGTTTTAGAAATCGTTGTATTCAAATGCAAAGATTATCACATATTGGTGCTTTATAGGAATTCCACATTCCCCATCAGGCATTTTGAATCAGAACTGCGAGAAATTCTCACGCCAGATCTGCATGAAAAAAATTTCTTAATTTTGGGTGACTTTAATCTATGCCTTAAGTCTAGAGATAATAGAATCCAACATCTGCTGAGAGATAATAACTTTAATTCACTGCTAGACCACCAGTATTTCACCACACCTGTAGGTACCCAAATTGAATGGGCATTTTCAAATATTGACACAACCTATGTTAAAGCTACCACTTACGAAACAGTATATGTGACCCGGTCTATGAAAGGGTGGCTTATGACTCAAAAAAATTGGTCCACTTTTATCTGGTTTCGATAGTTTTTGAGACGCTCTTTCACGTGGTGAAAACTAGAAAGTCCTAACTTGCTTAGAATTGTACTAAAAATGTAGAGAAAGAAGCGCACAAATGAAAGACGATGAAGCCTTTGGTTCCTTCGATGCCACTTTGGTGAAGCATCCTCAGATTTTTTTGATAGCATTTTTTCGATGGCAATGGAGCCAAAATATCGGTCAGAAACTCGTTTGTGCTTTGCCTTTTGGGCATGACTGTTCATAATGCAAAAGAAAAACTACTAATAAACTGAAGAAATGCATTGCTTATCTTTAACAGCTGTTTCTCGCAATTTATTTTTTGAGTCATAAGTCACCTTTTAATAGGCCGGGTCACATATAGCTACCACGATAGCATCGGCGTCTCTTTTTATGAAAAGATCGAAACTAACTAAGACAGTTTAAGATATTTATATACTGTAGCTAATTAGGTACATATTTTTCTGATTCTTAAGATGTATTATATTATCAATATTATTAATTTATACAAATAAGAGAAGTCTTAGTTTTAAGTAAATATAAACTTATTAATCGAAATCAAAGCTTAAAGTGTATTGTATTGAAAAAAAAATTTACTAACTAGTGATTACAAAATATTAAAGGTGGACTTTCATAATAAGATTTAACAAACATCGCAGTGATGAAATTAGCATGTATGCTGACTTACATACATAAATTGGTCCGAATGTTTCTTTTCTTTGCACGTCATCTAATATACCAAGGTTAATAATTAAATATATACACATGAACCGCGACTGCTTTCCGAAATAAAATATTTTCTGTTCCTATTAATAAGGAAAGTGATTCGACTTTTTTCCATTTTAATATTGTATAATATAATTTCATTGTTCAATATCAATAAAATTTTGGATTTTTAAATGAGTGTA
This sequence comes from Eurosta solidaginis, assembly GCA_029619165.1. Taxonomy (NCBI): domain Eukaryota; kingdom Metazoa; phylum Arthropoda; class Insecta; order Diptera; family Tephritidae; genus Eurosta; species Eurosta solidaginis. Next base: position 21,074 of record JARSSU010029165.1, on the reverse strand, counting down.
GTTTTTAACCGACTCATTTCTAACTCTCAAACTTTCTTTAGTCGGCAATTAAAGGTTTTTATGAAGCTATTATCTATATTTCGTCTTTAAATAGCACCCATATCAAATCTGTGAAAAACGCAGTTTCGAAAAATGTGTTGTGAGTTAAGGTGACACTGTGGATATCAATCAAAAGGTATTGAAGAAGGTATCAATATGGGAGGGTTATTATTTCAAAAACCCACTAAGGTTTGGGGATATTGGCCTAAATTTTTACCATAGAATGTGTTTATACAATATAGGCGTTTGACACGTATTGTATTGGCGGAGATATAAATATAGGATGCTATTACTTTCAATAAATCATTTGCTTGAGCAGGGGATTTAGGATGGAACAAATAATTACAAAAAAAGGCAGGGTTATCAACGAAAATTTCCAACCTTTACTAGAAATAGCTTATTACCTGCATCTACGCACTTTTACAAAATCTTTTATATAAAAAAAGGCGATTTAACCGATTTAGTCCATTTATACTGAAACTATTTTCTGTTAAAAGGCATACACGTGCACCAAATTTTTCGTCGAGTTATGGCTCCAGAAATGTTGGGAAATGTATTGTAAGAAAGGGGCAGTGCCACGCTCATTTTTCAGATTAGAATTTTTTCCCATTTCTTGTTATAATGGCACAAAATACGATTGGTACAAAACTATTTTTCGCTAAGATTTAACTTATTATTTTTGCCTACGTCCCTTTTTAAAGTTATTTATATAAATGTGGGCGTGGTTCTTAACCAATCTTATCCATTTTTACTAGAAATATTTCCTGCTATAAGGAAAATATGTGTTCCCAATTTTGTTACGATATGTAAATTTTTCTTCGAGTTATGGCTCCCGAAACAGAAAATTGCTTAGTCCTAAAAGGGGCGGTGCCACGCAAATTTTTTTAAATTTGAAGTTTTTGCTATTTATTGTTATAAATCCACTTGGGAAATGACATACCTTTGATATAAAGCTCTTTTTTGCAAAGATATAGCTTATTGTACTCGTCCACGACCCTTTCAAAAATCTTTTATATAAAAGTGGGCGTGGTCCTTAACCGATTTAGTTAATTTTTCTTAAAAGTATTCCTTATTGTAAAGGCAACCTCTCTGCCGAATTTTGTTACGATAGGTTTAACGATTTCTGATTAATAATATTTGTAAAATTGATTTTATCACAAGTGGGCGGTGCTACGCCCATTTAAAACATTTTTCCAAATTTTTATCAAGAGTCTCAATATCAGTCCACACGTCAAATTTCAACATTGTAGGTGTATTATTTACTAAATAATCAGATTGTTTGTGTTTTCCAAAATGTTATATATATAAAAAGTGGGCGTGGTTATCATCCGATTTCGCACATTTTCAATACCAATCTATTCTGGGTCCAGATAAGTTAAACAACTTTTAAAATTCATTGGAACACAAGTTGATGCTGGGTTAAATATCTTTCATTTAAAATTATTTTGCATTAACGAACGATTTTAAAATTAAAAGGGAAGGAACATCCACATATCAAAGTTAAATTCGTTGATCATTTCGCTACTTTAACTTCGTTTTGAAAATTCAACCTAAACTTCCTTAAAATTTGACCTAATAAATTTAGAAATGTTTGAACCTATTTTGGTCAAGAAGAAGCCGGAAGATTTGATCACCCTGCCAACTTCTTCTTTTCCAAAGGAGGGTTATGTAATGGCACGTGTGAATTGGCCTTAAGGCCATCAATCAGGCACAATCAATTCACCATATCAAACAGGAGTACAACTCTGCATCAGCTGGCGTTCCGATGGTCGAGCCGTTGAGATGAGAATAAATGGGCTCTGCCATCTCAATTATATTCGAAAATTTTAACATCGCGGTTGAGTCTTTTTAACAAGTGTAAAAAGTTGTATTCTCTAGTGGCAACAAGTTGCTCAATAAAATTTATAAGTAAATTTGTAAAATCAAAAGTGCGTGTTTTTGAATTGCTATCACCATTTGACGATATGAGGCTACATGGGAGCAGGCACCAGCCAATACGGCTACAGGCTCCACCTGGGAGACAGCGGCATCACCTTTAAACTATTTTAATATGTATGTATGTGTGTGAAAAGGATTTGTATAATTAACCGGCGTTTGAGGGAAGTATAATTACAAGGCCATAGCCGAAACAGATAGAAGCACTCAACAGGAAGTTAAAAAATTGTAACAAATCGTTCGAAGGACGTAGTTCAAAAGCATAGTAGATTTCAAAAGGTTGCTTTTAAAATGTGTAAGACTCAACCAACCCCAGAAGATTTTCAAAGTTATTTTGACTATATATTTGTCGTCCACCAACAGTGCCCGCATCAGTTCTTCATTGACGGTGGACGTTGGAGGACGTCGTAGGATTTTAAAATCTCTTCTCTTTTATAATACCTTTTTTAAAGTGCATTTATTATATGTTAAAGTGGTGGTACACTCATAAACCAATAGTGCAACAAGTACGTAAAAAACCAATAAGAAAAGTTAAAAAAATACCAACGTATCACTACCTTGCATGTCAGTGCTACTTTTGTGCGACAATTACGAAGAAAACAATAGCAATGGAAGAAACCAATACAACTCAGAGCCAAGCAGTACCTCTGACACAGATACTGAATACATCCACACAAGATATAATAGAAAGCGACAACGAATCGAATCATTCTCGTCACAGTCTACAGAAACGGAAAGCAGCACGAGCTCTAGTGATATCAGAAGCATCCGAAAGCGAGTCAGAAGAAGACGAAGAAAAACAAGAAAACAGCGAACCAGCCCACAGCAGCGACGAAGATCAAGAAGAATTACAAACACCGAAACAGTTGAGGAACAAAATCCAACAGCTTTCCAAATATATTGCGACTACATCCAGTCAAAAGAAACTAGAAAAAGCATATCTCGATCTGAAATACTACAAGAATCAATTGAACAACTACAATTATCCGAAAGAGAAGAAAATGAAAATTGGGAAATCATCGACAATGCAAGAGACAAAAATAACGAAATTAGATCAAGAAAAACTGACAGGAACATTCCTCTCATTTCTATTAATAATATGGGACAATCATCAAACAATGAACATCATCGAAAAAGTTTTACAGAAAGCAGGACAGATAGCAATAGAACAGAAACTATGGGATTTCAAAAAGATGATATACATGTACCAACACACGATCGAGCAAATATCAGCACGTTACAAAAAAGTTATAAATTATACAAATTGTTCTTTCATGCATTTCAAGAAACTCCTCCAAGACGGAGGATACTACACTATATTTACCAACGAAAAATTGACGGAACAACAGACAGAATTATTAGTAAATGCTTGGCAACAGCATACCACGGAAGCATCTTCATCGTCGCACAACACGAAGATCACTACCACGTATTTAATATTGCGAAATTGGATGAGTCCAATTATCACTCGTGGAGCATCCAGCTCAAGAGTGTATTAATACATCAAGAAGTGTGGGCAGTAACTTCTGGTATGTAACTTGAGTATGGAAATTGATCGTGAGGGGGAAACAGAACCTATATGTATTGGACAAAATCACATATACGTAAATTGTTGAGCGATATGGAATGAATGATTGCAGGCCAATTGCAGTTTCATTAGATGTAGGGCATCAAGTTAATTGTCACAAAATTGAGTGTCAGGAGGCTGATCAAACAAAATATCAGTCGTTAGTAGGGTCATTGAAGTACTTAGCCATATGTACACGGCCGGATATTTTACACTCAGTATGTAAACTTGCACAACGTAACAACGATCCACATTCAGAGCATATGGCAGCAGTGAAACGAATCTTGCGTTATCTAAACACTACGCAAGACAAACAGCTAAGATAATATAGCACCGGCAAAGATATAGAAGGTTTTGTAGATGCAGATTGGGGCGGCGATGGCAGCGACCGAAAATCTTATACTGGTTACGCATTTTTCTTCTCTGGTTGCGTATTTTCGTATGAGTCGAAAAAACAAGCAACGGTAGCATTGAAGCGGAGTATATGGCTTTAACAGCTGCGGCAAAGGAGGCAGTTTATTTAAAGCAGCTATTGAATGAAATGAACATCCAATGTCCTAAAGCGATAGTAGTACATGGTGACAACTTAAGCGCCATGAATCTTGTTAAGAACCCGGTATACCATTCAAGGAGCAAACATATTTATATCAAGTATCACTATGTTCGAAATATCTATCGAGGAGGCGGAATTGAATTAAAAGTATTTTTGCAGTAGCAACATGGTAGCAGATATATTAACTAAGAATTTGGCTAGATTTAGTCACGATAAGCTGACTTAATTCTTAGATTTGTGTGTATTGATTTAAATTGAATTTTAATGCATTTTTATGACCGTTGAGGAGGCGTGTTGAAGTATATTACACGGCACACTTGTATACAACGTCCATATTCATGCAACACAGTTTTTTTTTATTATGTCCTTTGTACACATTCAACTTGTAAAATGAAATCGTAAGTGACTTCCTTTTTACTGTAAACATCTCAATAAATATATTATAACTAAACTTGTTTTTTCTCCCTTGGGTACCAGAAGCAAGTGTGGTATAGAAAGTGTTCTAGTAAATCCAAAGATATCTCTTAAATATAACAATATTATATCACAAGTATAATTTCAAGAGTCTAACACCTGCATTCTATACAATAATCAAGGCCACTCAGCCAAAGATAGAAATATATGCCCACAATGGGAAAAAGAGGCAAAGGAAGCACTGGATCTGTACTACCCTCGAAGTGGCAACAGATTTGAAATGCTTGAAATTGAGGAAACTGACTTCCCTGCATTGGAAAATTAATACTCAAATATCGTTGATAAGGACACTGAAATAAATAGAAACTTCACCAAAAAACAATACAGCCATGTGGCCAAAAACGGCAATGAAAGATACATGACCCCACCTACCAGAGAATCTCCTCCCAAAATTGTTAGAAAAAAAATCCAATTAATTCTGTTTTCAACTCTCCAGAATACCAATTTGAAAAATTCTTAAGCCAACTGATTAAAATCACCCAAAAATATCTCTAGAGCATAACAACTGCAATGTTCTTGAAGAAATTCAACGCCTCAAAAGCCGATTTGAAGCAATCATTGCTCAAAAAGATACTTTACATATTCAACAATCAAACCCTTTTACAAATCATGAAAATAATACAACATAATGGTCAACCATTAAAAGCTAATTTAAACACAATCACCCTTATCGCGAGTTTTATTTTCACCCGAAAATATTCACAGTTTTTGTTCACCGAGGGTGGCGAAAAAATTTTTCGTGTTCGAAAAAGATGTCACCCTATCGGCAACTCTTTGTTCGGGGAAACCCAATTTTGTTCACTTATATTTTACAGGCGAACGAGAGGAAAAGAAAATGTAAGTAATTTTTTTTTAAATTTGATACTCTTATATGTACTTTTATTATTAGAAATAAATCAATAAATAATGCACAATAGGAAGCTGAGTGAAAAAAAGTGAAATTCCTGTATTGCTAAGTATGTAAATTCTATTTGTTATGACAACGTATCAGTCGGCCAAGTTATCCATTGTGGACAAAGCGACGGTTCCAAGATGTTGAGCACTTCACTGAAATAAGATTGGCTAAAGCCCACTTCATGGTCCTTTCCAACGGCTTTTCCCTATGCGAAAAAGCGAAGCATGTACTCAACTTTACAGTTGGTGGAACTCCAAATGTTTGCCTCAATGGTGGCAAGGAGTTGGTAAGAATATCTAGCAAATATTAGTACGCCGGCTTGTTTAGCCTGTAATAATATTGGCGAAAACCACTTGAAAAAAATGAACTTGTTATTCAAAAGTGCTGACAATAGTAATTTTAGCTTACAGTGAATCACTTAGCTTCAAATGGTTAGAACTGTCCCTTAATTGCCTCCAAATCGCTTTCACATTTATGTATATTCTCCTCGCACTCAATCAATACCAACCTAAGTGCAATACTAAACATTATTTTATAAATTTTTTATTTCTATTTTTGTTGTATTTTAAGGAAATATATGCTTGGTTACAAAATTTACACAATTGTAAGTAAATTATTTGTTCACTGCTAATTCCAAATAGAGAGCATCAGCTGTTTCGAAGTGAACTTTTGTTCGCCCGAAATTGCCGATAGGCGGAAAAAGTTCACCCGAACAAAAAAAGTGAAGGCGAAAACTTTTCCGTGTGAACTTCGCGATAAGGGTGAATATAATTTTACCTAAACAAATACAATTTCGACTTCGCTTGCGAAAGTATTCCAATGATGTTTTAATCATACATACAAACAAAAAGCTTAAGTCCAAACATAATAATTTGCAGTTGTATTTCCCTCCAAGTCTTAATACCAATAACTTTACCATTGAAATTTCTACATTTTTTAATTTCTTAGAACGGTAAAATAATGTGTTTTTAATTGGTGACTTTAATGCAAGATCCACTGCTTGGGGTGACACATGTAAGGGAAAGCATTTAAAGCACCTCATACAACAATCCAACTTTACAAACATAAATGATGGCACCTACAACTTTAAAAGTGGCATCCGTACAAAGAGCGGATCCTCGACTTATGCTTCGTTAATAAAAATTTAAGATGCAATTTTTCTGTAGATCTAACCAGAATTGGAGGTAGCAATGACTTTCCTATAACAATTATAACAATAGAAACCAACAATGTCAGCACATACATCACTAAATCTCTGGAAACAGATAGTGAATTGTATTAGATTAGGTACTAGATTAAGAAATGTATGATATTGAAGATTAATGCAACTGTGTAAAAGAAGAATAAATGGTCAACTTCCGGTTGTTATATATATTGATTGTGAACAAAGAAAAGTGTGGTTGTATTAACTCGGTTGCATCTCCTCTAAAATAAGGAAATATATTGGTCAAGTTTTACATCTGGAGTTCCCTACTACTGCAACAACAGCACAATTACGCCGCCTAATGATGATTATATTGGGCATAAAAGACGACAATAATTCAAATATAGGAAATACAAGCAATTCTATTGACAAATTTTCTGCTGCATCCAACAAAATAACCTCCATTGGTAACACGAGGAAGTAATGGAATCATCAGGTGTTGACGAGCGATTTAAATTGTTGGCCCTTCGCCGCTGCCTTACGGGAACAGCAAAAGTTTGTCTATCAACAACAAAGGCATTGAGCTATAATGATTTGAAAAAAGCTCTGTTAACCGAATTCGACGTGCCGGTGCAGAGATACGAAATATATAAAATGTTAGCAAAGCGTAAATGGGACAAAAAGAAAGAATCCTTACACTACTATGTCCTTTCGATTCAGGCGATGGCCAAACGGGCAAACATAGAGGAGACAGAGACCATTGATTTCATTATTGATGGCATAGGAAATGCTGTGTCATATGCCCACGTACTTTTACCGGCTAGGACATTAGACGATCTAAAGATATTGGTGAGCCGCTTTCAACGCAAATATTTTCCAATAGAATCGGCAAACGTAGTAAAACAGGTGTCTACGGTGAAAACAGTGAACGAAAATAAATAAAATATTACAACTGCTCCAAAGATGGGCACATCAAGCCACATTTCCGTACCCGTTACGGCATAATGGAGCCTGTTTTCGGTGTTGGCGTATGGGCCATGATCATCGCTCATGTCCAAATCCAGCAAAAATTCTCAAACCTCGCAACGAGATTGCAGCTGCAGGCGAGGATGACGATAACCACTCGGGTAGCGGTGCAATAAATGCATTCAATTTCGTAAGTATCACCTTCAAGATAGATAATAAGTTTATGTCTGACAATTTTTGTCTTTATTTGATACCGGTAGTCCGGTTAGTTTTATTCGGGAAACACATGTTCCAAAACAATTGCTGGAAAATTAAGTCGGAAGATATCCACAAATTTTATGCGCAGCAATTTCAGAGGTGTATTTAAATTTTTTCGCTTAGCAGTCCATATAAAGTTTAGGCGTAAACGTATATAGAAGAATAAAAAAACAAAGCTAATGACAATTTCATATTAACGTTGAATTTTGATTTTCTATGTAAGTTCTAAGTGACGTTTACATTTTGAGATGCCATTTGTTTGTTTCCATTTCATTTTGTCATACAAATTGACATTTATTTAAAATGAATTTCAAAGTTGATTATGATGCCAGATTGTATGCGCTAAGTGGAGTATAATCGTGGCTAAGTTGCCAAGTTTACGCCAAGTCAAGTCAAGTCTATGCTAAGTATCAGTAATGGGCCCTTAACATGTAAGTGCTCTTATAACCTCAGAACGTCTATATATATACATATATGTGTAGGTAATTTCTTAGTGAGAAGGAAAGTAACATGAAAACGGAATGCATATTTGTGCACATTATTGGAGTGATCATGTTGCTCTCTTTCAGTTTTACATAATTTTCCGTATTTATGCTTTACTTGAGAGTTATTGTGGTTGCCACTGTAAAATTTTAATTAACCTTATTAAAAGGTTTAGATTCTAATTAGAATCCTTTTGTTTGAAATTTTCCTTCTTAACCTTGTCATTGCCCTTATAAATGTATTTCAATCAAATTAGAAAATAGATAGAAGGTTGTTGAATTTGAAGTATGTTTGGCATTAGGGATGTTCTTAAACGCAAATTATAGATACATTTTGCGATAAAATTGGAACATTTTGCTTTTTCTTAGTTTCGAATTTCTTCTTTAATCTTTTAATCAATAACATATGTGTATATAGGCAATTATTTAATTGTATGGTATAGGTTAAACTGAAATTTAAAGCTATGAAATTTAAAGCTAGTTTATGAATTATTTGCAAATTAAGTTTATCGGAGTTCGAAGAAGCGTGTGCAGTTATATCTATGTCACTAGGAAGGCGTTATGAAAGATAAAAAATAATCATGACTTGATTGTGCACAGTAAAAGACAGCGAAGAGCACCTTTCGAATTGATTGGGTCAATTTATAACATGCTATTTGGATCCATTAATCCATTAATGACAGTGAAGAAGAAATGGAGTCTAATCTTAAAATTTTGCTGAAAAACCAGGGTAACATGTGTAATGTGAATGAAGTGAATTTACAGTTCATGAAAAAAAACACCCAAATTAATAGATTTCAGTCAGAAATAATAAAAAATATCAACAGGGATAAAATGGCCTCCAGTTTCAAATGTCAGTGACTCAAGTCACAATTTTATTAAACGAATGCGAGAATATTCAAAAATCCATAATTGAGCTGTTAATAGATCTGAATCATGGACGAATTAATCCAGCACTTATAACTCCTACACAACTAAACAAGGAGTTAATACTTATGAGGGACAAAACTACAAATACCTGGCCAACAATACAACACTCAACTGCGTGATGTGTACAACTTAATGACAGCGCATGGACTTGTAATCGACAAAAATTTGGTAATTAAAGCAGAAATACCAATTATGCAAAGTGAAGCATCAGATATACTATACAAGCTGATACCCATTCCATTTGAGCATAAAGAAAAAGTCATAAAAATTAAACTTAAAAAAGTTTAAACAATCATCTAATATGCAAAGGAAAAACACCACACAACCAGCTCTTGATCAAACATGCGAACTGACACCACCCTTAAAAAATAGTCACGCGGATTGCAATTATGAAGAAACAAAGAAAGTTACATTATGTACAGAACTATTCCAAGACAATAAATGGACTTACAAAATATTCCATAATTCTACTATTCATTTGGATTGTGGAAATGGTAAAACAGAAATAATGGATATTCCAGCTCAAGGTATTCTTTCCATCAAATCCGGTTGCACAGCCAGGCATGAAGGTATCACGTTATCAGGTTTTCAAATATTCAAGATGCATACAATTAGCTCAGCACAAGATCCAGTAGCCACAGCCATTCACGAAATTTCTGAGGACAAGATCATTCCCCTACAAACCAGCAAAATAAGTTACAGCAAGGAATTGGAGAAACTTAGAAGGGATGTTGAAAAAATAGCAAACAACGACTTAGAGACAAGTAATTTAAATTTAAAAAATCATAGCGGGCACTTTTCCTTAATATTAATCGTTTTACTAGCAATATGCATTTTAATATTCTATGTCATACACAAATGTAAATCAAAAGATAAAATTACTATACAACTTTCTGGCCGCCCGCAAAATGTTCATGCATGAACATAAATAAAAAAAATAAATATTGTAGCAGCATTGCCAACAAACAAGTCCAATTTTCACATCCATTCTGCAACAGATGTCGCAGTGTTGTGAATATCAATTGGCACGAACCAGAATAGAAGTAGGATTAATGAAGACAAACAAAAAACCGCTGTGATGGCTGAATGGTTATAGCAGCGGCGCCTAAACGTTGCCGATGAAGGAATTTAGCAGTTCCCGAAATGGATTTATACAACCAGTTATGGCTGTTGTCTAAATTTTTTCTTTCTTCTATTCTAATTTAAAAATTTTTTCAATTAAGAAAACATTTATCATAACAATAATAATGATAAAAAATTATTGTTAGGCCTTGAGCTCGATTCGAACCCGCGATATTGTAAAGATAGCAAATTGGAAACGTACTGTAAACATATGGTAGCTCTAACAAAAGCTAAATATTGTATTACATTCATAGATAATAAGTACCGATAACCACAGCCAACTTGACAAATGATGAGGATGAGCAATAAAAGAAAAGAGGAAGAGTCACTTCCGGTTGAACATTTAACAGAGTAAAACATCTTTTATTTAAGAAATGAATAATATCCCTCATAATCCACGTTGAATACTAATAAATTTGGAAATTTTATAACTCAGGTGTGGGGTTCAACCACATACCCATTTGGAAAAATTTATATTTATTGTACAACTAAAATGGCCAACCCAAAACAAAAATTGACGAATGCATTACAAGAAGCCGGGGTGGAATTTCCCCCATCAGCCACGACGCAACAGTTGCGCAACTTATTGCAGAGCGTAGTGGGAGTTGGAGCAAATATAATAGCCTCTGCCCCTGGAAACGCTACAGATTCTGACGAAACTAGCGATGCCTTCGATATTGCCGACGCCGACGCCGCCAATATAGCAGATGCTAATGCTGCCGTTGCCGACCCTAGTATTACCAGAGACAATATAATATAGACATTGCAGGGACGAAAAATCGTAGTAGGTCACTTTCACCACAGCAAAAAATTATCCACCATAGATTTTTCTGTTAATATTTTAACATAAATTGAGCGAGAGCTTATAAGTCTTTTTTGTATGTTAAGCCTTATATACTTTTTCAGGTGTTTTTTGTTTTGATAAAGGGTTATATACTTATAAATATATTAGGTAATTCAAATTTTGTGCCAAAAATTGAAGAATTCAAAGAAATCAGCGATCTGATTTTCGATTTCGGTGCGATAAAATTTCTCAAAGTTTATTTTAAAATTAATATAAGACAAATAAGATGCCTAAATTGCGAAAGTGCTGTGTTAAGGGTTGTGCCAACGATAGTGAAATTTTACGAATGTTTTCCTTTCCACAGGACGACGCTGAAGCCGCCAAGTGGAAGAAAAACTTGTAAATTTCACATGCAGATGCTATCACGTCGCGAAACTAACGTGAGATGGGAAACACCATTTTACGAAGAAGAAAAGGAATTAATACTTAATTTAAATTATTTGTCCCCAAAAACATACACATTCATGCGAGACGACCTGAAATTCTATCTCCCTCAAAAATCTACAATTTGGGGTGGCGCCCTATAAAAGTGTTTTACCTGGGGTTGATGAAAATGTTGTGACGAACTTGAAAAAAGTGTCCGATACAGAAAAAATGTGTCATTTTATTCGACGAAATCTGTATCCCGGGCAGGCTTAGCGACAACAAACCCCGAGATATAATTGATGGCTTTGTGGACAATAGTGGCGGCGAGAGAACAATGCTGGTTTTTTATGATTAAGGGAATGTGTTCGAAATGGAAGTACGTCCTTTCGTACTACATTTCCAAAGGCGGCGTAAGCGGGTCTAACCTCAAAAATTTTTTCCTAGAAACCGTATCCACCCTAACGAATATTGGGCTTAATATTAAAGGTGTTGTATGCGACGGGGGCTCTTCGAATATCACTTTATATAATATGTTGGGTTTCGTCGAGTAGGCCTTATTATGAGCACAATGGCTCCAAAATTTTTTGTATGTACGACTATTGCCACCTCATTAAGAATATACGCAATATGTTCATAAAGTATAATGTTGATACAGTAGATGGAACTACTAGCTTCAAAGTAATCACGGACATATATGAAATGGACAAAGCGAACCCAAACTTCAAAATTTGTCCCAAAATAACAGAACTACACGTTTTATCCCAAATCCTTCGATAAGATGAGTGTTTCACGCGCAACTCAGCTTCTGAGTCATTCGGTTGCTGCTGCCATTGATATGGCCAGGAATCAAAAAATTTTCAAAAATGTGGACGCTTACAAGTATGCAACAGCTACCCAGTTATTCGTTCAACGAATGAACGATTTATTCGACGAGCTTGACGCTAAACGTTTTAATGATTTTAACCCACTAAAATGCCCTTTTAAGACGCATCTTGATTTTTTACGCTCAATAAGTCCACCACATCAGAACATTAAATGCGTTGAAGGTTTCATTTTAACAATCACCTCAATGATTGAATTAAGTCAGGAACTTTTTGAGCGTAATGAAGAAATTTCTTTCCTTTTTCCTGGCAAATTAAATCAGGATGCGTTGGAAAACTACTTTTACCGAGTCCGTGCTGGTCAAGCCCTTAATGCGCATCCCACAGCGCACGAAATTCAATATATTGTGGCACGCTTATTGACTTTAAATATAATGCGGCGCAGATTTGTAAAAAAAGGCAACAACTGCGAAGACGATGATGACCAAATCCTAGACTGGGCTTTATCTGCCGACGATAATATTTTAAATATCTCTGAGAGTTACAATGCTGAATTTGACAACAGTCTCAGTACCACCGAAGAAAGTACAAATGAATCCGGTGAAACAATTTTACATATTTCTATGGATGATATCAATGTTCCAGATGGAAATTTTGCCACAGGAAATTCCGCCCGCCTACAAGTGCAACGATATCTGACAGGCTATGGTGTTTACAAAAATATGGCTAAAAAATTATGTTGTCAAAAATGTAAGGATGTCTTTACTAAGACTCAAGGCGAGCTAGATTTGTATTCCGTAGCCCTAATTAAGTCCCGAAGCTACAAGGATGCCAGCGACTTACGGCTTATAAACCCGAGTGATATGGTCTTTGCCGTGTGTCAAAGGCAGATGGACTGGTATGCCCAGCTTTTTTCGAAGTGTGCGCATATCCCGAATGTTAAGTCATATACTATCATTAATTGTTAAATAGACTGAAGAAGTTTTCCCAAAAAGGTTGTCTGAAGTCCCTGAATGTAAAGATCACCGTATTAAGCTATTGGACTTTTTAATAACGGTGCTTCTTTACAAGAATTCGAAGTGGATAGCACAAGAAGAAATGTTGAAAGCAAATTGCAAAGCCGAAGCAATAAATGGAGCAAGGACAAGTACCATATATCACATTGTGCCTTTTATCACGTTGTACCTATTTCTTCAGCATATCGCACGTTTTATTGTAATTATTGTGTAGATGCAAATGAAAATTTTCATAATTCCAGATTTTCTGATACCTTAAAATACTTAGTATTTGGATTTATTCTGTTTACAATAAAACGTGCGATATGTTTGTAATTAATTTTTGAGTTGTGTTCTTTATATGTTTTTGTTCAGTTTAAATATATCCTTTCTTCCCAGGTAACCTAGGGTTTACATCAGAGCCTAGTTTTAAAAATATTTCCATTAAAAAAATAATAATAGGAGATATATTTAAAACAGGTGAAAACAATATGTTTGCATTTTGGGAAACAACCTACGTACATATATAATAAAAAATTAAATAACAGTAAGACTCCATTTCGGTTGTTTTTCAAATGAAACAGGTTTGATTTAATCATTTGATTAAATCGTGAGAGGAAGTACCATTGCACTAAAAGGTATTTTCGAAAATCTTGTTTATGATTGCTTGCCTCGAATAAATTAGCAAATTTGATTATTTGATCATTTGTAACATTTTTCATTAAAGGTTCTAATGTGGAATAAATATAAATGATTAAAAACAGAACCTATTAGCTTTCTCATTTGAAATATATATAGGAAAAACACAATGTAATTCCAAAAAAGAGTCCCAAACACGGTTGACACACCATTTTTTAATTTGGGATCAAAATTCATCGAAAAATCCTCACTAAAGTATCCTAATCTTAGCGGACCGTTCCGGGCAAAGGATCATCAAAAAACTATGGCATTCCTGAAAAACTTCGGGGTGTGTCTTTATTGCTACAGCAAGAACCACACGAAACCTTCGCCTGCTAAATAAACAGGATTATCCACTGTTAGGTGAGGCTGATAATTGGGTTGGAGGAGCTATAAGTGAGTTTGCAAATCTTTGCAATTATGTTGTTTCCAAAAACGTGAAAAATCTAGACAGTAAGAAATTATTCAGTTGAGACAGCAAATAAACACCTACTAAGTAGAATGATTTTAAATGTAAAGAGTTCTAGGTCGAACTTGACCTTGCCCAACCTTCCAACTGAACTATAGAGCATTTTTAAAGTAAGGACTGGTACAGAGTTCTGCAAATTAATAACATGTTCATAAAATAGTAACACTTATTTTTCTTTTACTTTTGTTATTATTAGCATGTAAAAGAAATTTTCTCAATTTATTCCATTAAGATACTTAGTATTCTAAATAATGTACACTGAACTTTTTTAAATACCAATATTTGAATATAATAATAATACCTAAAATTACTCAGAATGTGCTTTCATATTGATGGTATAATAGCGACAGACAAACTTTTTCCGGTTGAACTCTCTATCCAGGTTACAGGACCTGGCCCTTCAGTTGATGAATTAGTTTCTAAAATAAATAGCTATCTCCTTGACCTTCCGATTCCTTTACCTCGTACAAGGAATTGGCCGGCCGCGCGTCACCAGTACTGGAAGAGGCTGCAGGCCTGTCAAAATGCTGCAATCAGAACTGCCACCGGATGTCTCCTCATGACTCCCGAACACCATCTACATAGTGAGGCCAAAGAGCACAACGAAATGCTGAACAAGCAGTTTTAGCTTAATTGTCACAAACCAGGACATCCTAGCAAAGAACTGCTCTATCCAGCACCGCCTCCACGGGGATTAAGGGAACATCTCCATAAGCACTTTAAGCATTGCAAGCCGGAAAAACGTATATATAAATATTTAATGCCGTAACTGATATTGAATTTGAAAGTTGCATAGAAGATATGCCATTAACTTCTAGACGCAAAGATTTTAAATATAGCCGTATCGTATGAGGCGCATGCAAGAAGACACTTTCCAGTGTGAGCCAAAGAGTAAAATAAATGCCTAGTATCTTGCGTGGCTTAACACCACAATAATCTTAGGATTCATTAAACTCATTAATTTTCTTGGTAATAATATACGGCAGGATGACACTGCTAATACGCGTCCAAACGACGTGTCTTGACATCAGTATTAATAATCCTAAACCGGAAAATAAAAATTTTAACTCGTTCAAAAGATATTAACGGAAATCCGAAAAATTACCCGCGGGTCCCTCCGCAACCGGGGGTGGTATCCATAGTATTTTTACGCAGAACACGTTTCTGCATTGGCGGCCTTCGGCCGCGCTTATAAAAAATTACCCTGGGTGGGTCCAACACCGGTTTGGAGACCAAAACTATATCCGCGCAAAACACTTATGTTCACAATTTTTTTTGTCGTACCCCAACATTACCACAACCACATGAGAATCGAACATCTCCGGACAGATATAATTTTTATTTTCCGCTTTCGGATTATTGTTGTCGAGATTAATACGCGTCTTTTGACACCTCTTTCGGTATTTTTGGACCCGTATTAGTAGTGTCATGCTGTCGTATAGAATTACCATTTTCTTTGGGTCTTTGGCCTGTGTGCGAAAAATTTACATATCGGCTTTGGGATCCAACACTTTCAAAATTATTACATTTTTTACTTCTTCGTAAAATTTTTTTAAGGGTCATTTTTTGTTTGGCGTGTCGATATATTGTTTCACAATCTCTGAATACCTACCGGTATGCTTGCACGCATAACTTCAACTTAAATAAAATATATTATTGATATAAAATATATTATTGATTGATTTGATTTAGATTTCAATTCAATTTTGAAGAATCCGTGGTTCCAAAACAAGTCTTTTCCAAAAAAAAATTTATAGTTGCTTATGCATATAGATATTTTGAGCTCTTTCAAGGCAGTAAATAAGGCTGTATGGAAAAGGGAGAATATGAGAATGAGTATACATAAAAATGTTAAAAATTCTGTTAAATTTTGCGGTGTGGTGGAAGTAACCTACAAGAATTTTGTTACGCTCCGCTGCTTTCCACCGAAATTTGCGCCTGCAACATCTTTATTCTCGATAATCTCTGGTATTACTAACGCCACTCTTACTGCCGATACCGGGAATATAGTAGACGCTAATGCTGCCGATGCCGCCAATATAGCAGATGCCATTGCCGCCTCTAGTATTACCCACGCCACTCTTACTGCCGATGCCGCCAATATCAATAATACCCCCGAAAATGCCGCTACAGCAGCTACAGCCACTACCAACAACAGTGCTAGAGGCCAACGAGCCATACCAAGCATTAGCAACCTAGACGAAGAGGTCGTAGCATTAAAGAAGAGGCTTGAAATTTTGACACTAATCAAGAGAATCGAAGATCTTGAAGGTCGGGTCTCCATCAAGAATAAGCGACGTCTAGACTTTGGAGATATCGAGCACGCTCTCCCTAAATTCAACGGAGATGACGTGTCATACTCAGTACTTAATTTCTTACGTGATTTCGAGGAAATAACGGATTCCTCAGGAGCGGACGATAGCTTCAAGCTTCTGGCTCTCCGCAGTTCGCTAACAGGGACAGCACGAGTCTTTCTATCAACAACAACTGCACAAAATTACGAAACCCCAAAGAAGGAGCTGACTGCCGAATTTGACAAAGCAATCACCCGGCAGGAAATTTATAAGATGTTAGCACAGCGCAAGTGGAAGAGAAAAGACGAGTCAATTCACTGCTATATACTACACATGCAGGCTTTGGCAAAGTGTGCCATTATTGCCGAAACTGAACTAATAGATTTCATCATCGACGGTATGGGGAACTCGGTTCCGAACATTCAGCTCTTGATGACGGCACGCACCCTTGACGAATTGAAGACATTGGTAAGTCGCTACCAACAAAATTTTACTGCGACCAACGTCACTGGAATTACTCCCAAGCAGCCCATCACAGCAAACTTAAAACAACAATCAACAATATACACTGGACAACGAACAACGAAACGGAAGGTAGATTCGACGCTATGTTTTCATTGCTCGCGACGTGGGCACATAAAGCCCAACTGCCCGTATCCATTACGCCCAGATGGGGCATACTTCCGCTGTTGGCACATGGGCCATGACCATCGTTCTTGCCCGAATCCGGCTGAAAGTTTTGAAACCACGGGATGACGTGGCTTTTGTTGCAGACGAAGCAGACCTAGAGGGAGACGCAATTAACGCATTTAATTTTGTAAGTATAAGATTTAAATTGGCTAAGGAAACAAGATGTGATAAAGTACTTTCTTTATTTGACACCGGCAGTCCGGTTAGCTTTATAAAGGCGTCACTTGTCCCAAAAGAGTTGGTAGGAGAGCATTTCGATGGAGTAATATCCAATTACAAAGGCATTGGAGGAAATAATTTAATTATAAAAAAAAGGTGAAATGTAAAATACGGTTTTTAAATAAATTACAACGAAATTTAATTAAATATTATACCAAATGAGAGTATGAACATACCAGTTATTTTGGGACGTGACTTTCTTTATACTTTCAATATTAAATTAAAAACTAGCATAAGGAAATATACCAAGGATAAATTGTTAGAAATAAGAGATAGTTATGAACCTAGTAAGTCTATGATAGTTCAGCCCGCAGTTAGTTCCGATGAACACCCTGCCGTTATACCGATACATCCTGTCGATGAACTCCACCAAAGTAAACAAAATTCCTATAAACCTCAGGAGCCAACTGATTACACTGCTTTTGAAGTGCCCGATATTTTCAGCATCGACATTTCTCACGATGCTAAAGACGTTGACATAGACACCAAGCTGCCCAAATGTCAGCGGGACGAGTTAATACGAATCATTGACCTTAACAATAACTTAATACCTGAGCCACTGAACTATGAAATGAAGATACATTTGACTAGTGGTGTTCCCTTTCATTGCGTCCCCCGTAGGCTCTCTTACGCCGAGCGAAGCCAGGTGCAATCTATCTTAGACGAATTGCGCCACGATGCGATAATAAGACCCAGTGACTCGCCGTACGCTTCGCTAGTACAATTAGTCAAAAAGAAGAACGGCAAAATACGATTGTGTGTGGACTATCGTGCATTAAATAAAGTAACCGTGAGGGATAACTACCCATTACCCCTGATAGACGACTGCATCGGCTACTTGGAGAACAAGAAGTTCTTCTCGCTACTCGATCTGAAGAGCGGATACCACCATGTGCAGATGGCCCCTGAGTCCATCAAGCTCACCGCATTCGTGACTCCAAATGGCCAATACGAGTATCTAAAAATGCCCTTTGGCCTGAAAAACTCGCCCGCAGTATTCCAACGTTTCATAAATAGCATTTTTCGAGATATGATTGACGATAAAAAGATCATCATCTGCATGGACGACATTCTTCTTGCAACTGAAAAATTCGAAGAGCACAAAGATTTATTGAAATCTGTACTAGAACGACTCGCTCTACGGAATTTGACTACTTAGGCATATACTGTGACACGTACGGGAATACTACCAAATAGCTCCCATATAAGAAGCATACAGAATTTCCCGATACCTACTAATCCAAAACAACTGCAATCATGTATTGGCTTATTTTCATACTTCCGTCGCTTTGTACCGCCCTTCTCTCAGATCGCCAAACCATTGCAAAACCTGCTTAGAAGAAATTCAAACTTTGACTTTGACGAAAAATGCATCGATGCCTTTCACGAGCTTAGGTCTAGGTTACTAAAAAGCCCAGTCCTGGCTATATATCATCCAGAACGGGAAACGGAACTTCATTGTGATGCTAGTAGCATAGGTTTTGGCTCTGTCTTGCTGCAACGTCAAGATGACAAGAAGTTTCACCTCTATTTCATCTAGCGCCGAATCAAAGTACCATAGCTTCGAGCTGGAAACCTTATCTATAATATACGCACTAAGAAGATTTAGGCCATACTTGGAGGGCATACCCTTCACAATAGTTACCGACTGCAATTCACTGACAATGACTCTGGAGAAAAAACAACTAAACCCACGAATCGCTAGATGGGCTCTTGAGCTTGAAAATTATAATTACAAGATAAAGCATAGCCAGGGAGCTTCCATAAGCCATTTTGACGCGCTTAGCAGACGACAAATTGCCTATGCTATAAATGCAGACGACGTTGAGTTCCAACTACAGATTGCCCAAAAGCGCGACAAAGTAATTGAATCAATGAGAAGTCGCCTAGAAATTGAAGATTTGAAAGACTACGTTTTAGTGGATATATAAGAAAAATTCAGATGACAAGAGAGCACTGTACGTACCTTACGAAATGGAGAATAACGTTATACAACTGATACATGAGAAGTTGGATCATCTATCAGTTGAGAAAACCCTCAATAAACTATGCCTATATTACTGGTTTCCGAACATGCGAACGAAAACAGAAAAATTAATCAGAAACTGCCTAAAATGCATCATGTATGCTACACCTCCGCAAGCTAGGGAAAGAACCTTACATACCATCCCTAAAACTCCACTACAATTCGACACTATCCACGTAGACCACTTCGGACCACTACCATCGATTAGATCAAAACGAAAACATATTTTAGTAGTAGTTGACGCCTTTACGAAATTCGTCAAACTTTACCCAACCAATTCCACCAGTACTCGAGAAGTTATAGCCGCCCTTGAGAAATACTTCAGTTATTACAGTCGACCGAGACGGATCATAAGTGACAGAGGGACCTGTTTCACGTCTATGGAATTCGGTTCTTTCTTGACGAGGCAAAACATAAGTCATGTGAAGGTCGCTGTTGCCTCTCCGCAAGCCAACGGGCAAGTGGAAAGAGTAAACAGAATATTAAAATCCATGTTAGAGAAGTTAACAAACGAAATAAACAACGATGAATGGGTTAAAAGACTACTTGAAGTTGAGTATGCTATAAACAACTCAACCCATAGCACCTGCCGGGATACACCCAGTCGCCTTTTGTTCGGTGTTGAGCAGAGATGAGTCGTCGTAGACGAATTCACTGAATTCTTTCAGAACAAAATATGTCCAGATGATGGACGGGATTTAGAAAAGATACGCAAAAACGCATCGAATTCCATCCAAGCTAAGCAGGAATATGATAACAAACGCTTCGGCAATGACCATTCCGGGACTAAGACATACAATATAGAAATGTCGATACAACAGTCGGGAGTAATAAGAAACTTATACCACAATATAAAGGCCCCTATGTGGTCCATAAAATATTAGGAAACGATAGATATGTCATTAGAGACATAAATAATTGCCAGCTAACCCAACTACCTTACGACGGGGTAAGTGAAGCTCACCGGATAAGGCGATGGCGGCAAGTATCCGGAGGGTGTACTGACGAACCAGAGCATGATCCCCTGCGGATTAACTAGTTTCTTTAAATCTTCTTTGATCGAGGTCGATCCGTTGTCAGGATTGGCCGAGTTGTAAAGATAGCAAATTGTAAACGTACTGTAACATATGGTAGCTCTACTTACATAACAAAAGCTAAATATTGTATTACATTCATAGATAAAAGTATCCATAACCACAGCCAACTTGAGAATTGATGAGGATGAGCAATAAAAAGAAAGAGGAAGGACTTACTTCCGGTGAACATTAACGAGTAAACACGTCTTTCATTTAAGAAAGGAATAATAT
>JARSSU010029164.1:0-36039 GCA_029619165.1 Eurosta solidaginis | reverse complement strand
CCCCTATGGAGACAAAATAAGGAAAATCATCTGGGGTACCCGTGGAATGTGGTTGTATAACATGTGTATCAAATGAAAGGTATAAAGAGGATTTAAGAGAGAATAGGCATAGTTCTATGGATGAACGCCGATTAGGGCATATCGCCAAGAAAGGTAGACAGGGCTGACTCTAGAATTTGTTTGTACGATGAGGTATCAAATGAAAGCTGTTATGAGTAGTATGTTGAAAAGAGTGATCTTAGTGCATGATGGTAGACGCGTTTCGAGATATCGCCATAAAGGTGGACCAGGGTGTCTCTAGAATGTGTTTGTACGATATGGGTATCAAATGAAAGTGGGATGTAATGAGTATTTTATTTAAAGCGGAGTAATCCTAGTCTATAGGTGGACGCCTTTCGAAATATCGCATTAGGGTGGGCCAGGTGTGACTCTATGAATGTTGTGTACGATATGGTATCAAACGAAAGCTGTTACTGAGCATTTTATGAGGGACGTGGCATTAGGTCTATAGGGGGACGCCTTTTCGCAGATATTGCCATTAGTGGTGCAGGGGTGACTCTAGAATGTTGTGACGATATGGTAGCAAACGAAGGTGTACTGATGCATTTAAGAGGGAGTGGACACTAGGCTCTATAGGTGGACGCCTTTCGAGATATCGCCATTAGGGTGGGCCAGGGGTGACTCTAGAATGTTTGTACGATATGGTATCAACGAAAGGTGTTACTGAGCATTAAGAGAGAGGGGGCATAGTTCTATAGGTGGACGCCTTATATCGAGATATCGCCATAGAGTGGACAGGGGTGACTCTAGAATGTTTTGTGACGATACTGGGTATCAAATCAAAGGTATTAATGAGGGTTTAAAAGGAGTGGCCTTAGTGTATATGTGAAGGCGTCTCGAGATATCGACCAAATGTGGACCAGGGTGACCAGAAAATCATCTGTCTGGTACGCTAATTTATTTATATATATCCACTAACGTATTCATGCCAGATTCCAAGGGCTGTTGATTTCGCCCTGCGAACTTTTCATTTTCTTCTGACTTAATATGTATAGGTGTCACACCCATTTTACAAAGTTTTTTCTAAAGTTATATTTGCGTCAAAAACCAATCCAGTCTAACCATGTTTCATCCCTTTTTTCGTATTTGGTATAGAATTATGGCATTTTTTTTCATTTTTCGAAATTTCGATATCGAAAAAGTGGGCGTGGTCATAGTCGGATTTCGCCCATTTTTATACCAGAAAAAGTGAGTTCGAGATAAGTACGTGAACTAAGTTTAGTAAAGATATATCGATTTTGCTCAAGTTATCGTGTTAACGGCCGAGCGGAAGGACAGACGGCGACTGTGTATAAAAACTGGGCGTGGCTTCACGATTTCGCCCATTTTCACAGAAAACAGTTATCGTCATAGAATCTATGCTCCTACCAAATTCACAAGGATTGGTAAATTTTTGTTCGACTTATGGCATTAAAAGTATTCTAGACAAATAAATGAAAAGGGCGGAGCCACGCCATTTTGAAAATTTTCTTTTACTTTTTGTATTTTGTTGCACCATATCATTACTGGAGTTGAATGTTGACATAATTTACTTATACACGTAAAGATTTAAATTTTTGTTAAAATTTGATTAAAAATGTTTAAAAGTGCGTGTTCTCCATTTTGCTAATTTTTATTTAGCATATAGAGTAAAGACGTTCTGCCAAATTCATCAGATATCTTCAACGACTGCCAAATTACAGCTTGCAAAACTTTTAAATTACCTTCTTTTAAAAGTGGGCGGTGCCACGCCCATTGTCCAAAATTTTACTAATTTTCTATTCTGCATCATAAGGTCAACCCAGCCTACCAAGTTTCATCGCTTTATCCGTCTTTGGTAATGAATTATCGCATTTTTTCGGTTTTTGAAATTTTCGATATCGAAAAGTGGACGTGGTTATAGTCCGATATCGTTAATTTTAAATAGCGATCTGAGATGAGTGCCCAGGAACCTACATAGCAAAATTCATCAAGATACCTCAAATTTACTCAAGTTATCGTGTTAACGGACAGACGGACGGACGGACATGGCTCAATCAAATTTTTTTCGATACTGATATTTTGATATATGGAAGTCTATATCTATATCGATTCCTTTTATACCTGTACAACCAACCGTTATCCAATCAAAGTTAATATACTCTATGTGCAAAGCACACTGAGTATAATACAAAAACAGCAAACAGGAAAAACTGAAGTTGAGTCATATACAAACAGACGCGGTGATAGCCTAATGGTAGACCGGTGGTATTAGAAATTGACGACTCGAGTTAAATCTCACTCGGGGAGAATATCAGGGATTCAGCAGTGCAAGCAATCAGTTTTTGCTTGTACATCAAGCAGCAAAAGTTGCATGCATGAGTTCTAGTATGCTCAAACATTCTCACAGCATACTACAAAGTAAAAAAGTTGCGTTTAAATTTAAAGCTCTGTCGGCATTGTGCGCTTTTGTTTAGGTTTACTTGCTCCAGACAAATAATATCTACCATTTTAGGGTCATTTCAGATCTTTTTTGGGACTGTTTTGGGATCATCTAGGGACTAAATCGAATCATTTAGGAAACTTATCCTAATAATTTCGGAGGTATTTCTGAATAACTCCTGGGCTTTTTTCGTAACATTTCGAAACTATTTCTGGATTGTTTGTAAACCATTGCAGGTTCATCTGTGAATTATGTGGGATTATCTTCGGATTATTTTTCTGGGATTGTTTCGATAAAACTTCGACCTCTTTCGGGATCGTTTTCGGGACTGTTTTAGGTTCAGTTAGGGGAGTTGTCACCGAATCATTTAAGCATTTTTATCTCACTTTTGAGGATCATTTCGGAGCTGTTTGGGGATCATTACAAAATTTCTAATGGATCGCTTCGATATTATTTTCGAAGTTGTTTTGAAATAAATTTCGGATTGTTTCGGAACTAAGTTGGTACTATTTCGGTACTGCTTTGAGAGTAGTTTGCCAGCGTTCATTTGGGTATTCTTTTCGTTATCATTTATGGATCATTTGGGACCTCCTATTTCGGGACTCCGAGTATTTTGGAGATATTCGATTTTTTTTAAATTATGTAATGCGGACAATATTGTGAAAATTGTGACTTCTCCCAATAGTGGGAAATAAGTTTTTAATCGTTAGAACTCTGATCATGACCAATAACATTTTAAAAAAGTAGAAATGCGACGAGGTTTTGTGACCATTTTGGTACCAGCTTCAAATTATTTTAGGACTTCGATCTAATTATTTGTAAGAGGATCACTTTGGAGCTATTTCGGGATCATTTCTAAATCAATTACCTTCCCTTCGGGATTGTGTTCTTGCCTTATTTCAGATCGTTTCGGAACTTTTTCAGTCACATTTCGGCATTGCTTTGAGGGCTGTTTCGGATGATTTCAGGATATATCGTATTTTCTTACCATTTGAAAACATTTCATGGATCATTCGGGACCATCTCTGGATTATTTTTGTATTATTTGCTTTGGCAATTTGCCACTAGTTCTAAGATATTTTGGGGGCTGTTTTAAGTATCATTTAAGGATAACATCAGAATAATTTTTTCCCTTACACTCCGACAATGACCAATAACATTTGGAATGTGGGTATATTTTGAAAACTTATGCAAATACAGAAAAATATAAAAATGAATTGAAAATTTGTAACTCAACGAATTTTGAGTTTTGTTTTTTGTCGTGTACAGATCCTGAGGTGAAGGCTTGTATATGCAAGAGTATATTTACATATAAGGCTACATCTATCTCACTTATTTGACATGTGACGATCTACCTCCAAGCTAATGTATCTTCTATGAAGTTTCTATATGAAAATAATCCGATTTAAGCTATTAAATATATCGGTTTAATATAGTCATGAAGCCATAGAGTCCTAGATATGTACCTGCAAACATTTTTGTACAAAATTTAAAGTCGTCATAGATTGTGTTAATAAGTTTTACATGCAGTGCCATCATAAAAGTCACAATCAAAATTTAATATCACACATACATATCTCTATTTAAATACATAATCGTTTACAAACATTGCTTTAAAGAGATAATACTTTTATGTTTGAATATTAAATTAGCATAACAATTTAGCACTTGGCCAGCTAAAGACATAATCTGGCGGTTATAGACACTTAAACAAAAACAAACCAGGAAACATAACAATCATACATGCTGAAATTCTGTATATGTATGTATGTACGAATGTATACATGTATGCTTCATAGTCTGTTAATAATTACATATTGGTATAACACTTTCACTTTATTACCCCTATTTAGTACAATTTCTCTGTTGCGCATGCGCTTGACAAATTCGACCAAAATTCGCATTTGCCTTTACATAGCGGCATTTCCATTTGCATAGAATACACTAACTGAATTTTCGATGTTGCTTTAGTCACAGTCACTTACAATTTGCGCTTATCAGACTCTTGTCAATACATAAACGACTTCTTTTGTTTCTGGCTTTTTGTAATTTACTTTTGGTTTTGCGCGTTTTGCTTCACACCCTTAGTACTTTTTTGTTTCAAAAGTAAGGCAAGAATGTCGAACATATATTTGTGTTTCTAGTAATTCCTTTGTGTTGTTGTATGCCATTGAAATTTGTTCACTATGGTTATTGGCTTAATTTGATTTTGTGCTGCTGTCATCACGATGTCTATTGCATTCTTATCTGCATTTGGCGATGATATTGGAATTGTATTTTTGTTTCCTTTTATCTTTTTTTACACTTGACGTGCAACTTGAACTTTGCACTTAAAATATTTTCTTATCTGAATTAATAGAATAAAAGAGATTGAGTACTTTGACATTTATTTAAGGACAAATCATTTTCTTCGAATTTGCTTTGATACTTTGAACTTTTTTATTGTCATTTTTCTTTGATTTCCTTTGTTTAAATTTTTTTTAGTTAGAATAATTATTTGAATAATAAATTATTCAGAGCTTCCTTTGGTCCTTTCCTTCAAAGCAAAAACATAAGTTTTTCTTCTTTGCTCCGACGCGTTTCGTCACGTTATTACACCTTCTTCAGGGATATTTGCGTTTTGCACTAATCGGGTTGTTCAACCCTGCCACTTCATTCTGTAGCAGCGAGGAATTCTGATCTTCTGGATAATAGCATGCACCGAAACCAACCACGTGTCTTAAACGTATGCGCTGGCCATATCTGATCCACACCATTCGCAAGACATCTTTTAAACGACACTACCAGCGGATAGATTGCAAAGTGCTCCTTTCACTCTTCCTCGTTGTTTATAGAATTAGACACTGGAGTCACATAAAAGTCGGAAGGAGAATGGCTTCAACTTGCGCTTAAGTTCTCTTCGAGAAATGCGTCTTTTCCTAAGTAGGGATGGTTCCAAAATGAATCAGCGATGGGTAGGCCAATTTGTAATATCCTTATTCGTAGAACCAAAGTAGCAGCTGTTTGTTACTTCGCCAATTCCATTGAATCCCCAGATTTATTCAGCATTCTATAGTACAGAGTTGGATGCATCCACTTCCTAATATATGGCGCTGGCCCCACCTGAGATTGCTATCAGCCGACTCAAAATTTAAGTGAGTGCATCGTTATTGCAAGCTCCTCGAAAGAGCTTTGAAGAGGTGAACATGCAAACTTAACTACACCCAAAGCTATTTCATCGAGTCAGTTTTATAATTATCTATCACGTTCTGCTTAAAGCCAGTTTTTACGTCTTAGGTATTATGTAGGCAGAACTATGTTCCGGCCTTGCCAGCGGTTTAACCCTGCAGTGCTTCTGTCCAAACAGAGAATTTTATATTTCCCTATAGGCAAGGCCGGCAGCTGTTTTGGTGAGGCAACCGTTTTCTAAAAGTAACACCAGCTTCTTTGTTTCGCGATAACTGACGTCCATTGGGAGCACCACAGGAGGTAAAATTTTCTCCCACCTGCCTTTCCCAACTCAATGGAAGTGTTTCCCTTTCTTTCCTTCCACACTACGGTGTCAACCGAAATACTTTCTTGACATGAGCGTCTTCGTCCATTCGCATAACATAACCAAGCTAACAAAGCCTTTGGCTGCACTTAGGTATATCGCCTCGATACTAGCCGTCAGATTGTAAATCTTCTGGACAACTTTTCTCTCAACACCGAATGTCCCGATCAAAGCAACATCGCTAATTTTGAAAAAAATTTGTGCAATTAGAAAAAAGTGTTTTGGAGCCAGCTTGCCCCTCAGCAGTGGTTCGGAAAACACTTCGAGTGTATTTCTGCCATGAAAAGCTTATCAGTGAAAGTTCATCTGCCTTGCAGATGTCGTTCGGTCTTAGCATAAAATATGTAAGTGCTATACCGCTAAGTTGTAGGTAAAATTAGAAAGGAGCACGACGCAAGTGGGAAGACAAGCTCGACCAAAATCTCACCAAGTATTTTGTTTATAGCCTAGTTTAGTGCTACTAGTGTTTAGGCTACGCTGACTACGGTTTATTAGCGTTGAAGGAATCCAGATGAGAAAAATATCGACTTATTCTCCGCAGATTAGAGTACATTCAGAGCATGTTATCTTCGCACTTCTCTTGAATGAATGATGAATTCTTTACCATCCTCCAAACACGTAACGTAGCTGGTAGGCTCTGAAAATTCTATCCAACCCCAAGATTTCCATTAAGATACGCCTTGTTAACTAACATACACCTAAATTTATGGAAAGATGAACATTGGCAAAATTTAGTATCTCCCATTGGCACTTGATTCAATAACTGGGAAGGAGGTTGTATTAGCTTAGTGTTTGATTAGGTGAACCGACACTAACCTGTTAAGCAGAAGTTCAATGAACCTACTGAATTCAACGTAGTTGAGAACGAAGTAACGCAGTCGTTAGCGGCTTTTAAGGTCAAGCATTTATATGGAAACATATATACCCTCCTCTTAAGCAATACCCCATGTCTGAGAATGCCTCAACTTCCAATTATATTTACTATATTATTAGGTACAAATGTCTCTTCAATGTACTGCCTCGCAAGTATATTTTATATTTGCTTGCGTAAATAATTGCGGTTAACCCATAATAGCTTTGGTTACTCATACGCCATGGCATCACTAATAACTTTTTTTATTTTATGAAATAAATGACTTATAGTAATATGAGATGATTGTGTGTTATATAATTATTGTTGATTGCTTTAAATTGATTTTAAAGCCATTATTACTTTATAATTAAACAATTTATTAAGCTTGCAAGGTTAACTTGGTTGGGCAAATGGCATTGAAATCGAACAAAATGTTTCTGTGTGGAAGTGTGAGAAGGTCCAATGCAAGCGCTCTCAGCACAACCTTACCTAACTTTCGTAATATTTCTAAGTATAGCTACCACCGCTTATATTTATTTCTGAAAATATCCGCTCCCACCAATTTACGTCTTAACTTCTTGAATTATATATAATACAATATGGTGTATAACATTCTAATAATTTCTGCTAAGCTTTTCCCACAGCCAGTTGTTTCACAAGTTTGTCACCTATTTATATTTTTTAATAAATTTTATTTTGTCACATGCCAAAAATATTTTTAATTTTTGGGGAAACATTTTTTTTGCTGTTTTGTATATTTTTTTTGTACCATTTTCTTTAAAAAGCTTATACCTTCAATATTTGTTCCACCTTAATTACGAATATGGAAAAAAAATCTCTGGATGTAGGGCACTTCACGGACATGTTATATGGGACAGGAACCTGTTAATTTGACTTAGGTATAAAAAATTTCAAAGTCCAAGATACATAGGTTCGCTAAAAAATATGTTGTAAATGTTGCTATAGAAGCTCGTAAAATCAGAATGACGTAGCATAATAATAGTAGTAATAATAATACCCAGTGACCAACATTGCTAAAACGTATAGATTTTGCAGATTCTGCAACACACGATCTGTTATAGGACGCTCAATTGAAAGTCTGTGGGAGAGCAGATGGTGGTGGGCCGTTGGTAAAGAATTAAGTGATGGCTGCGCTGAGTTCATAGTTGATTGGAAGTGATAATGGGCGATCTCTTTTCATTGGATAACCTTCTGTTTGCGCTGCTCGTTAGCAATACTCATTTGGAATTTTGTAAGTGGCATGTGGCTCTCATCATAACAAATAAGTACTTTGCGCAATTTACCGAATAGATCAGGGGCGAGCTTTCCTTCCAATTTGGTGCAGTTTGATAGAGCATCAACCGGGCCAAATAGTAACCTCAAATATTAACCACACCCAATGTAAAAATGCGAAATGATAAGCTCACTTCATAGCATTTCCTTGATATCTGTTATGAAAAACTCTTGCACGTTGGTTAGCAGTCTTTCTATCTTTTCAACTTCATTTGGTTAGTACATTCGTAAGGTTTACAACATTTTAATTAGTCATTCCAAGCCGCCGGCGTGGCGTGATGGTAGCGTGCTACGCCAACAACACCGAAGATCCTGGGTGAAGCTCAAAGCCGCATCAACATTTCGAAACAAGTTTTTTGTCAATTAGTAGAAAATGTTTCTAACGGGGTTGCCCCTCGTTAGTGATTTGGCAAGCACTACGAGTGTATTTTTGCAATGAAAGCTCTCAGTGAAAACTCATCTGCCTTGAAGATATCGATCGGAGTCAGCATAAAACAAATACGTCCCATCCCGCCAATTCGTAGGAAAATTTAAAAGGTAGTACGACGCAAAACAGCAAGGGAAGCTTGGCCTAAAATCTCTTCGGAAGTTATCGCGCCTTATATTTATTTATTTTTTTCCTAAATCTTAATAGGTGGGTTGAATATAGCCATATGAATTCGGATTTAATTATATTAATGGTGTGTATTTGCTAGATTTTCCGAACCCTGCAAAAAATTATGCGCTTCATCTCCAAGGAGAGCGGTCTGCAATGATCCCTTTTGTCCATATTGGGGTATAATGATCCTTTCTAGTCCCTTTTGGGTATACTTGGCAACAGTCAATTTGAAATTTTGTAGCCAATGATACAAAATAAAAACAGCAACGAAATTAATAAAAAAAAACGATTTAATATCATTGAATAGAATTATTTAGAAAAATACGGAGCTCTATACCGAACTTAAAATACTAGAACCATATGTTCCATTATCGTTATATTTCTTCTGTTTTTATTATTCTACAACACTAATACGAAAAAAATCAGAATATTGTATTCAAGTTTAAAAAATTATGAAATCCGTAAGAACAAAGAGGATCTGTCCGACAAAATCCGCTGGGTTACAAAGCGGATGCGAGGAACAGTACGCGTAAGGGAATTACGGAGAAAGGAAAGGAGAGGATCTGGCCAAAAATACCCATAGGGTTAAAAAGAGGGCGTGTAGAACAGTACCCAAAGGGGTACAAAGAGGAAGTGTCGAACAGTACATAAAGGATCTGTTCGACAGTACCGTAAGGGAATAAAGGCGACCAGTACGATACTACCAGTTTAGGCATAAACATGTACAATTGGTCTCTCCATAAGACATTCTTAAACCAAAGGGATCACTCCAACCCATATAAAGAGATCAGAAATGACAACGGTCGCATATTCATTTGCGACTCATCCCGGATTCATCCAAGATTAATCGCGTTTTTTGCTGAGAAGTAAGAGCTTGATATAAATACACACCTCCAAATAAACGTATGTACATAGCCATTATGCATTTGTATTTACAGATAATAAAAGAATATTATGTCAGCTCTTCAAATATGTTTTCGGCAGCGCATTTAATTATTTGATATACATCGCTAATATTTTCGGTAAACCTTTATTACCGATTAAAGCCACTTGCAAGTTACGATATATTTTGTGTTCAAAAGATAAATAACGTAAATAATATCAGTGTATTTACAATTTACATCTAATAAATTAAGCTCTGACAAACTCAAGATGTAATATCATAAATTTGTAGCTAATTTGAATATTACGAAGATTGATGTTGACATCTATTAAGATCGAGAACTTCGATATATATACATACATACATGCATATAAAGTAATCATATTTATTTACTTCACTACTACGCGCTTCATTATAATATTGTCAAATAAACATGATGTTATTGTGCATATATACCGTTGTTTTAATTAAAATGCAAATCACATGTTCTCTATTATATTTAGACTTCAACTGCATAATTGCAAGTCATTAGAAAATCATGTTGAAATTGGTAACAAAATGTGTTCGATTAGAAATTTAATATTCTGTAGCAACTTATGGCGAACGTCGAAAGTTAATAGTGAATATGTGTTAGTGCTGAAGAAATTTATGTATATATTTTTGCAAATTAATAGACTAGAACGGGTGTACCGAACATTATATACTCAGCGTGAGCTTCAATTGTACATTTCATTTCAGATAAATTACTTTTCTACATAACACGTGGTACCGCCCGTTTAAAAGAAAATGTCTCCCCATTTCCTCTTACAATAAAACTTGATAAGCGAAATATCATTGATTCAAAACTTTTTTTTCTAAGTTATAGCTTATTATTCTTATCTATGACCCTTTTAAACTTGTTTTATATCTAAGTTGCCGTGGTCTTTGACCGATCCCATCCATTTTTACTAGAAATATTTTCTGCTATAGGGAAAATTTGTGTACACAATTTCATTGCGATCCGTTAATTTTTGTTCGAGTTATGGCTTCCGTAACATAGAAAATTGCTTAGTCATAAAGTACACACCCATTTTAAAAATTTAGTGTTTTTCAATTTAATGCTATAATTCAATTTAGAAAGTAAAATTCTATGACACAAAGCTTCTTTTTCGCTATGATAATGCTTATTATTTTCGTTTACGACCATTTCAAAAATCTTTCGTATAAAAGTGGGCGTGGTCTTTAACCGATCTCGTCCATTTTTCCTAGAAATATTTCCTGCTATAGGGAAAATTTTTATACCCAATTTCATTACGATCCGTTAATTTTTCTTCGAGTTATGGCTCCCGTAACATAGAAAATTGCTTATTATGCCTTGCGGTGTCCACGCCCATTTTTTTAATTTGAAATTTTTCCTATTTATTGTTATATATCCACTTGGGAAATGAAATACCATTGATATAAAGTTTTTTTTGCAAAGATATAGCTTATTTTATTCGTTCACAACCCTTTTTAAAATCTTTATATAAAAGTGGGCGTGGTCCTTAACGATTTCGTTAATTTTTCTTCAAATCATTCCTTACAGTAAAGGCAACCTCTCTGCCGAATTTTGTTACGATAGGTTTAACGATTTTGATTTATGATTAATAATATTTGTAAAATTGATTTTATCATAAGTGGGCGGTGCCACGCCCATTTTGAAAAATGTTTCCAAGTTTTTATCAAGAGTCTCAATATTAGTCCACATTCAAAATTTCAGCATTCTAGGTGTATTATTTACTAAATTATCAGGTTTTTTGTGTTTTCCAAAATGTTATATATATAAAGAGTGGGCGCGGTTATCATCCGATTTCGCTCATTTTCAATACCAATCTATTCTGGGTCAGGTGAGATCGTGTACCAAATTTGGTGAAGATATCGCAATATTTACTCAAGTTATCGTGTTAACGGACAGACGGACGGACGGACATGGCTCAAACAAATTTTTTTTCGATACTGATGTTTTGATATATGGAAGTCTATATCTATCTCGATCCTTTATACCTGTATAACCAACCGTTATCCAATCAAAGTTAATATACTCTGTGTGCAAGGCACGCTGAGTATAATAATGTTTTTATTAAAAACCAACCAATTACACACAAACATATCCATACCATCTGAATCAGATGATCTGATAAAGAGGGCACCAGTGCGTATACGTTATACGTAATATTAAAGAAAATGGCCTGTCATACAACGTGCACGTGACTGCCACGGGACGAATTCGTATGTCTCCGGAACATCATCTACACAGTGAGGTGGGAATACTTCCCATAAAAGAGAGAAATAATAAGCTGAACAAACATTACTGCTAAATACCCAGGGCATACCAAAAGACATGTAGTTGAAAAATCCCCGCGTCCAGAACTTGGGAGGTCATCTCCGTAAGTACTACAAAGAAACTGGGCACTTAAAACTCAGCCGTATGAACAAAAGGAGCATGAAAAGGACATCGCAGACATCCACCAAAAGTTATCGTATTAATGTAAGATATTTCCCGGGGAACCTCGTTCTAAAAGACAAATACCCTGAACTCCCGACTGCGGAAAGCAACTTCCCCAGGAAGACGCGCGTCACTGTAGCTGAACTCCGATCTGGATACTGTAGTAGGTTAACCTCTGAGTCGTCCAGAATCAACCTCGACATACCCAATGTATTTCCAATAAAGTAAAAAAAAATGAAATTTCGCAGGCTCGAAAATAATTTTTTTGGGTATGCGTAGTGGAACTTTTTTTCCTGAGCCCTAATCCAATCGACAAATCGATGGCGCGATATCGGTAAACTTTCGTCCATACAAATCGACCCACCCTAATACATACCCTTTATACAAAATGTAATTTGTTTCTAAACGAGTTCATTAATCAATTTGCTTGACACAGAATATTTGAAAGTGTTATTTCACCCACAATTTATTAGTAAATTGGCAAACAGTTAAACAAAAATAGTAAAGTAAAAAGTAAGCGAAATTGTATGCAAAAAATGTAACTTTTGTTTGGATCAAAATGAAATCGGGATTTAAAGAGAATGTTTATTGTTCAAACAGAAGACTTCAGCTCACAAAGCTTAACTTTATGCAGGTTCTTACATATGTACATACATACAACCACAAAAAACACATACATACCAATTAATGTTCGATAAACAACATAACGAGACAGATTAGAAGCTATAGAATAAAAGGTAATAAACAAAGAAAAAGTTGTAAACGAAAGTTTTTACAAAAGTAACAATATAAGTAAGTAAGATAACTCAGTTCACATATCAGTGAGTAAACGTAAGTACGTAAGTATGACCATTGTAAAGCCGAAAGTTAATACATATATATACATATGTTTAAACAAATACCACATAATGTAAGTACGTGTGAAAGTTCACCGAAAAAATGTTGGTAACAAAAAAAGTATACAAAACATAATAAAAACGAGAGTCATTGTTGAAACAACAGTGAATTGAGTCAAAAGGAATTAAGAAAGCTTTTTAAGTTGAAGTTGTGCTATCATATTTGTTTTCTTATCCTTCCACTGTTTTAGGAAGGAAATAAATTTTGGAAACTTTGCACAACATCAAGCTCCTAAGCTCTAAAAAACATATCGTTTTTCTAGAGAAATTCAAGTAGTGTGAGTTATTTTGATTTTGTGTGAAAGAAATTGGAAAAGCCGTCATAAAAATGATGCCGCAAGTTCAGCAGCGCTTGGGAAAATTTTTATTGTTGCACATATGTTTCCTATGTATATAGATGTATATAGGATAACCAGTGGGGAAATGAGTGAGTTAAACTTTAACTTCATTAGACCTGACATACTTAGAGAAAGTGCTGCAAATATGTTTTTCAAATGTGTATGAGACTATATACACAGTAAGTAAAATATTTAGAGAATTCGAAACTGGCAATAAAACTCGAGCCAAACTTAAACGAAAACGTTTTAGGAGATTGAAACTAGTGTTCCATACCGCCAAAGATTTGAATTCCAGAGTAAACAAAAAAATGACGTTAAGGTTTGTAGTAATATATTTATTTTTTAGATGATGTTCTTACTAACTTAATTGGCGCTTAACCCTTAAAATTATATAGCCGTCCAACAAGTCGCAGCCGCTGTCCTAACTGACGCCAATTGGTAACACCAAGAGAATTTAAATCGTTTGCAGCTGATACTTCTGGCGATGTCGTGGCCGCCCTCTTTCTCTGCTTCCGTAGGTGGGTTTCGATAAAATTATTTCTTATCTAGAGCATTATCTTGCATAACATTGGCCAAGCCAACGCAGCTGCTGTGTTTTAATTCGCTCAACTATGTTGGTGTCCGCGTAAAGCCCGTACAGTTCATAATCGAATATTCTTTAGTACTCGCCAGCGCCAAAGCGTAGAGGTCCATGAATCTTTCGAAGAACTGTTCTCTTGAACACTTCCAGAACCGCCTCATCTGATGTTGTCATGGTCCATGCTTCTGCACCAAATAGCAGGACGATTAGGGTAAATACCTTGTAGAGCATGATTTCCGTTTGACGTGACAGAACTTTACCTTTAAATTGCCTACCTAGTGCAAAGAAGCATTTATTGGCAAGAGTGATTCTTCGCTGGATTTCAGAGAGCCGATATTGTTGTTTGACTGATTCACCGCTAAACGTGTGGTTGCCAATACGCACTTTGCTCAATAGCGTCAATCATTTCGTTTTGTACTAATCCACCATCAAACTCATCTTTTCCTTTTTTTTTGAAGTAGGCATAATGTTGTTCCGATACACACAAGGTATTCATCATGTCGGAAAATCAACAAAACAAAATTAAAAGTAAGGTTTCCTTATTGCCTGAAATTATATCAGGTAGAATTGGTAGGCCCATAAGCACCTGACATAAACTATATTTATCCGTCGTGTTACCAGAACTTTGTTTGACGACTTAGCTGAAAAACGCCTTTAGGACATATGCTATTTTATAACTGCCACCGTGGTGTGATGGTAGCGTGCTCCGCCTACCACACGGAAGATCCTGGGTTCACGCCCCGGGCAAAGCAACATCAAAATTTTAGAAATAAGGTTTTTCAGCTGGAGGAAAATTTTACTAAGTAGGGTCGCCCCTAGGCAGTGTTTGGCAAGCACACCCAATGTATTTCTGTCATGAAAGCTCTCTGTGACAACTCATCTGCCTTACAAATGCCGTTCGGAGTCGGCATAAAACAAGTAGGTCCCGTACCGCCAATTTGTAGGAAAAATTAAAAGGGAGCACGACGCAAATTGGAAGAGAAGCTCGGCCTAAAATCTCTTCGGAGGTTATACATATATCTTTTTTTAAGATAAAGAAATTATAAAATAACATATGAGCCCTTTATTTTGAAAGTGGTATAAGTCATTTCCAAGTCATGGTCTTAAACGCATTGTTATTTTTCAACGAACGCATATATACAATAATATACAAATAATGGGAATCGCATCTTTTGGCTATTGGACTCTAACAAGCCGGAGGCAAGGAGAGAAACCAACAAATTAACCTGAAGTTAAACCACATGAAATGACTTATACCACTTTCAAAACAAAGGGCTCATATATCCTGAAGGCGGTTTTCAATTAAATTTGATTTGACATTATTGTTGTACCGATAAAGACGCTCACAGATGATTTTGGGGAGTGTATGGATGTTGATGGTCTTTTGCCGGATATAGATTCGGTACGTTCCGGTAACAAGCACCATTATGGTATTGACCGGACCCCATTGAGCTTTCCAACCCATTCCATACCCACCGCTTAATTCCATGAGGTGCTTGCATCGCCAGGGTCTCGACTGTTTAATATGTGTGTGATTCATTGACTTTCTAAGAATATTCGCTTCGCGTAGGTGAGTCACAATTGGGTTGCCGTACCTGTGAATCGCGTTAATCAACCCCTTCAATCTCTTTTATTTGACGTGATTTGACTGCCTGGTTGCCAAAAAAAAGATATAGCGACTGCGGTTTGCTCCCATCTCTGCTGCTTTGGTCACATCTGCCACTTCCGCCTGAAAGACGCTTTAATTACCTTCGAGCTTGTATGATTTCCAACGCTTAGGCACAATATACCATAGATGCTCCTAATGGCATGCACGTGTATCGTATCTTTCGACATTGCCGCGCTCTTGGCCCACCCTTTCACCTTTATTGGGATTCTTAGATCTGAAACGAAACGCAGGCATACATGCTTTTCACAAGAGTGTAATAGAAAAATTTTTCTTTAAAATAGAAGGATGTGCGTACTTAATCCATTTAACAGTTCAAAACATTGCAAATAACTACCAACTCCCTTGAACGGACATCGCACTTAGGCGAACAAAAGTTGACTTACGCTGACTATACACCAAAGTTATCTTTCATTGTTTTAAAAAATTAGCCGAATGTTTGTAAATTTTTATTTGAATATCAACTGTCTATAATTCCAGGTGTTTTAATTTTCTCTTGCTTAGATTTTTGCTTCGATTGCTTTAAAATTTTATCTAACGGAATTAACAATATTTTACGATTAAAAATTTACATTGTTTGGCAACAAAGTAACGTTTAAGTATGACGCACTAAAGTTCTATGAGCTAGAGAACTGCAAATACTTACGAAAATTTTAATCAAATAAGTTTTTCAGCATATCACTCTTCTCAACCATTTTCCAATTCAACAAATTGGTCAAAGAACCTTTCGTTTTAATTAAGTCCTTACCTTATTACGCTGATCATCTTGCTGTAAATGCGCCATTTTTTTAACTAAATTTACATTTTATTGCCATTTTTATTCGATTAAAAGACTCACTTCTGATTAAAACTTTGATTTTCTTACAATGCGAAAATAAGAATTTTACTATCGTCATTAATTCAACTGTAGAATTTCTACCATAAAAGTTCAAACAAATCTCAATATAAAACGAAGTTTTCACGAAATTTCACTGATTCAATCAATTTCGCTTACTCTCCAACTTTGGTATAACTTTTATCGTAATACGCGAATGATGAAAAATTCCTCACTTGGCATTGACCATTAAGCAGTAAGCAATAGATTTGTTGCTGGTATAGTAAGTAATTCACGTATCCAATTTCACTTGCAGAAGTTAATGTTGAGCACA
The DNA here is from genome assembly GCA_029619165.1 of Eurosta solidaginis. Classification (NCBI taxonomy): domain Eukaryota; kingdom Metazoa; phylum Arthropoda; class Insecta; order Diptera; family Tephritidae; genus Eurosta; species Eurosta solidaginis. The sequence continues at coordinate 19,327 of JARSSU010029164.1, read as the reverse complement.
ACTGGCACACTGGCATACAGTACACTCACGCATAGTTGGCTTTTTATTGAAGCGATACTAATGGACGAATTATTTTAGGGGATGTTCCATCGCTACGAGTGGCACAATTGTGCGAAATATTTCATCTTTGCTGATGCATTCTGATAAAAAAGATTTCAGGTTCTAATAGAAATATTTAGGCACTTAACATTAAATCAGTAATGTTACGTAAAAAAAAACTCACAATATCTTCGTGAATATGCATATTATAATAAGTTTTATAATTGTCATAGGTCGGACAGAAAAATACGCAATCCATTAGTGAAGTTATATATAGTGTTGAATATTGGTATTTAGAAACATCACTATGCTGCTAGTAAATAAATACACAACAACATCTGAGCAAGCAGATATCCATGCATATAATCAGAGAAGCTAAGAGCGAAGAGGTTATTTCACCTACACACGTGTAGTCAGCAGCTAAAATCGGGAAAAAGAGAGAAACAATCATAAATATCATTACATACGAGCAGCAGTCATTACTCACACATATACACGCATATAACTAGAAGAAAAACGTAAATATCGGCAGCTGTTTGATAAAGCTGTTCGTGAGAAATCTAGACCCTTGAAGAAATATGCGAATGCGGCAACAAAGTGTATAAAAGCAGAGTAAGCTAAGGAATAATCAATGAGTTTGACTCTAAAAAGCTACAAGTGAAGTACGCGAGTAATTTAATTGTAAAGTACTACTACCCAAAGTAGTGTGTTAAATAAAAAAAAATTTTTGCTTTTTGAATAATTTTGTTATTTATTCGACAGGACAGCGTACCGCAGAATGATTGACAATCTTTAAAATTCGTTACAATATTATGAAAACTCTGCGAATATATGGAAGTTGCTTGTATGGCTTAAATATGGCAAAAGTAATTAATTTTCCTTAGATGATTTTATTGCTTTAATGTAAAATATAGGTTTCACGGGTGGCACAGCATTTGTCACGGGTGAGGAATGTTCGAATTAAAAGCCTTTGATGAACTTTTTAATAGTAAATAAACTATTCTAAAAGTTAAATAAATTTAAGTTATGGAAAATTTTTAAAATTTTCATTCTCTAAGGTTTTGACTTAGATTTAAGAGCCATGAACAAACTTCCATCATAGGTGTTGTATTTTGATTGAAATATCCAATGAATGTTATAAGTTGACATCTCTAATAAGACAATAAGGCTTATAAGCAATGCCTATCCATTTCTAAAAGCCCTCTCTGCGTACTTATCACGGGTGGGACATACTTCATTTCTGCATAATTCCCAAACAACTTCCGTTAAGCCAAAACTGAATTGTTGGATATATTTGAAAGGAGCTCCTTAGATTGCATTACAAATATGAAATAAGGGACCGAGTTGAAAAATTTAGAATAACAACTTTCGTTTTTTTGTCACGAGTGGGACAAAGCAAATACTGTTCGATGCATCCAATAATAAGAATATATGGCTTATGTAAAATGGTATCTAAATAAGATTAATTCAATTAAGATGAATTAGTTAAATCAGCACTTTACTTTAAGATAAAAAAATTATTTAAAATACATTTAAAAATGAAATTAAATATTTTTCTGTTGGTTGAAGGTGTTTACAATATAAGTCTATACTGTTTCCAGTTTTATAAGAAAAATTATATCAGCACCAAGGTTCACTTTCTCATGGAACCTCCCTCCTCTTGAAAATGACTTGAATGTCATGACTTGACTACAAGAGCAATGTGTGCTTAGTTATGTAAAGTTGGTAAGTAATGCCAAAGCTTGGAAGCTAAGCGCAGAGAAGAAGAATGGTAAGAAAACACAATTGATAACTAATAATGTTGAATGCAAGTTTGTAGACGCTTCAGTCGTATGTGCCAAATGCGTTTAAGATATGCCAAAATCGATGATTCAATGGTGCGTTAGAACGAATTAATGTAAATGAGAAATTCATATTCAGCTAACATGTGCGCATAGCAAATATGAATGTAATTTTGACATAAGCAATAGATAAGGGATTGATACAAATAGCTTGAAACCGTAGTGAAGGGTCAAGAAATCTTTTGCGTAAATGTCCAAGAAAACTACGCGAATATAACGGTGATACGGGTTGAAGGACAAGTCAAGAGCAAATATGGTTATTTATAGAATTGCGCAAACAAACTTTGACTAGACTCATATTCATTTTATCTCGGTAATATTAAAAAAAAATCTTTAAAAACATAAATTTTTTTCTTGATAATTATCCTTTTGGTGTAAACTAGTTTCAATTCTCAATGAGAAAAAAGCTGGTAGGCCTGCGTAGGCCTGCGGTGTTAAAAATTTGATGAATCGTGTTGAATCCTGCTAGGGAGAATATAATTTCTAGTTTAAAAATACAAATATATCTGTATGTTTACTCCTTAGTACGTTCAATTCCTTTCGTGCTTCCATCATAATAAAAATATAATAATTTAATAAGAGAAATTATTGTGAATATGTCTTAAACTCATTCAATTTACGAATGTTTTTTTGTTTTTAAAGTTATTGATGAAAAAATTTTTTAATTAAAATTTAAATTAAAGAGTTTACTAATTTTTGTCAAGCATCGAATAAAGCCGACTGGAAATATCAGTACTAATTCCCAAAATTTTTTACCTTTTAAAGTCCATCCAACCGACATGAGGGGCGCATCCGCATGATGCACGGATTTTTGTGCTTTTTTTTGGCGAGGCGTCGACAGGCAGGGATTTGTTAAGCGTAGTGATCTAAAACGGAGTAGAAACAAATAGCTTGTAAAGAAAACTCATCAGGTTATCAGGATAAATAAATTTCTCTTTACAAGAGGGAAAAAAATAATTGTATAATAATAAAAAGCGATCCTAAACTATCGATTGCGCTTGATCGAGAGTTATAATCTTACCACAGAGTGTAGAAGGGCATCTCGGTACGACTGGTGAAGGTAGGGAAATTAGTAAGTTCCCGCCGGTTTGCATAAGAGTGTAGATTATACAAGGAATTCCATAGAAAATGTCTTAGGACAAAACGTAAAAACTGTTTTTGAATTCATTCTAACATACCTGCATGAACTTAATAACGCTCTCTTCAGACTTTCGATCCGTACTCTATTATCGGTCTTAGAAAATTTTCTAAACATAAGAATCACTGAAATTCTTTCCACCATCGCTGTACAAGTGCGGAAACACCTCCAGACTTACTGACAGTTTTATTAATATGAAGGTTGAAACCCATCGTTGCAATTGTTGTAGATATATCAATAAAAAATATTAAGAATAGAATCGAGCCAAAATAGCTAATTTGTGGAACCCCGGGTGAGTCGCATATTATCTATTTCTATCAACCACTCTTTGGGCTCTGCACAGAAGAAGATATTCAAGGAGTGAGACTCGGTTAAAATCAAAGCTGATCAAGTTAATGGATGGCTAAAGAGTGACAGCCGTCATGATGTGGTGGTAGCGTGCTCCGCCAACCACCACGAAAAACCTGGGTCCAATCACTGTGCAAAGCGATATCAAAAAATTTAGAAACTTGTTTTTTCAATCAGAAAATTAAACTTTTTCTAAGTGATTTGGCAAAGACTCCGAGTGTATTTCTGCTATGAAAAGCTTCCTACTTCTATAAAATCCATGTAGGAATAGAAACAGTGAGCTGATCTGTAAAAGTAGTCTCGACAAATTCAGGAGTACCTTATATACTCCTGCAGTTGTTAATATTCCGCCTCCAAGTAGAATAAAGCAACCACTGTGACTAAAAATGACCGCAGGCTATTATTATGATTTCATGGTTTCATTGAATCAAAATTTTCTATAAAAAACCTATGCTAAGTAAAATTCTGCCTTCATTCTGAATTATTTATGGTTAAGATATACTACGAATATGATACAAATAAATAGAAATAATTTTTACCATTTACAGATTTCAAATTATAATACATTTTGAACAGTTTCTGAAACGCCTTTTGATATTTGATAACGCGGTGTATAAACTGATCCCAAGATACCTGAATTCTCTTAACATACGAGACTTGTGGTTAGAATTGACAGAAAAATATGAAACTTTCTTAATATGAAAAAAATGTATACGAAGTAAGATTAAATGTTCAATTCACACTCTCAGCCCAAAACATTAATCATACATTTGCGAATAGTACTTTGCCCAACAATACAAACCAGATGATGTAATGATTCATTAGTGAGCATAAGCACATATATGGCGCAATCATTCATCTGCGATGTTATAGAAAATCTGTATAAATAAATTCTCTTAACATACGAGTTTTGATTTGAACGACGGTCAAAAAACCATTTAACCTTTATAAAATTTAGCTATATTTCATTTTTATGTATGTAAGCTTATAAACCATTTTTATACTCAGCGTGCTTTGCACACAGAGTATATTAACTTTGATTGGATAACGGTTGGTTGTACAGGTATAAAGGAATCGAGATAGATATAGACTTCCATATATCAAAATCATCAGTATAGAAAAAAAATTTGATTGAGCCATGTCCGTCTGTCCGTCCGTCTGCCCATCCGTCCGTTTAACACGATAACTTGAGTAAATATTAAGATATCTTCACCAAATTTGGTATACAAGCTTATCTGGACTCATAATAGATTGGTATTGAAAATGAGCGAAATCGGATGATAACCACGCCCACTTTTTATATATAAAACATTTTGGAAAACACAAAAAATCTGATTATTTAGAAAATAATACACCTAGAATGTTGAAATTTGACGTGGGGACTGATATTGAGACTTCTGATAAAAATTTGAAAACATTTTTTTTAAATGGGAGCGTGTGATAAAATAAATTTTACAAATACATATTATTAATCATAAATCAAAAGTCGTTAAACCTATCGTAACAAAATTCGGTGGAGAGGTTGCTTTTACTATGAGGAATGTTTTGAAGAAAAGTTAACGAAATCGGTTAAGGACCACGCCCACTTGTATATAAAAGATTTTTAAAAGGGTCGTGGACGAATCAAAATAAGCTATATCTTTGCAAAAAAGAGCTTTATATCAATGGTATTTCATTACCAAGTGGATTTATAACACTATATAGGAAAAACTTCAAATTCTAAAAAAGGGCGTGGCACCGCCCCTTTTATGACTAAGCGATTTTCTATGTTTCGGGAGCCATAACTCGAAGAAAAATTTACATATCGTAACATATTTGGGTGCACATATTTTCCTTATAGCAGGAAATATTTCTAGACAGAATGGACGAGATCGGTTAAAGGCCACGCCCACTTTTATATAAAAGGGTTTTTAAAAGGGTCGTAGACGAAAATAATAAGCTATACCTTTGAAAAAAAGGTACAAAGTTTTACTATAAATAAACATTAAATTGGAAAACGCTAAAATTTTGAAAATAGGTGTGGCACCGCCCTCTTTAATGGTTAAGCAATTTTCTAAGTTTCGGGAGCCATAACTCGAAGAAAAATTAACGAATCGTAATAAAATTGGTTACACATATTTTCCTTATAGCAGAAAATATTTCTAGTAAAAATGGACGGGATTGGTTAAAGACCACGGGAACTTAGATATAAAATATGGTTAAAAGTGTCGTAGACTAGAATAATAAGCTATAACTTAGCAAACAATAGTTTTGAATCAATGATATTTCACTTATTAAGTTTTACTGTAAGAGGAAATGGGGAGACATTTTTCGGTACCACGTGTAATGTGTAAGAGTAAATTATCTGAAATGAAATATACAACTGAAGCTCACGCTGAGCATACAATGTTCGGTTACACCCGAACTTAGACACCTTTACCTGTTTATTTTATAACTACATGTAACAGAAATTCTAACTCCCTGCAAAGCTGATAATGCTCTGCCAAATGACATCGAGCAACAGCACCAGCTTCGTAAGGAATTTGAAACAAAGTAAGGTTTTTTTTAACATAATGCTGGATAAGATAATTCTAGCAGCAGAAATAAACAATGTTATTACAAATTTATATACAAGCGTACAATTACTGGCGTATGCTGATCATATTGATATTTTGGCAAATATAAGCAGCTCGATACGTCACTATGCTGCTAGTAAATAAATGCTTAACAACAGCAAAGCAAGCAGCCACATATACATATAAACAGCAAAGCTAAGTGCGAAGAGAATATTTCACATACATGTAGTTAGTAGCTAAGACCGAAAAAAAAGAGAAATAGTCACACAGATTGTAATTATCAGCTAAGAGCGAAGATGCATTACTCACGCTAAACTTGTATATAGCTAAGTGGCCAACTATGAGGTACATTATAAGAAATATACAACGAACTATTTGAGAGGGCTGTTTCGTGAATATTTTAGATCCTAGAAGAAATAGGCAAACGAATCAACTAAGAATATAGAAGCAGCTCAAGCTGAGGAATAGTCAATCAGTTTGATTTTAACACGCTATAAGTGAAGTACGGGAGTATTGTAATTGTGAAGTACTACTACTCCATGCGGTACATGCGAACAGAATGGAGTACTTGTTGTCATCCAAGAAATATTTGGCTCATTCACGTCGTGGCATTTGGATTTCATCTATTTTGAAACTAGCATTAAAAGTCAGCTTAGTAATGAAAACAGAGAATAATTCTTAGTAACCAGTGCTATTTAAGACTGAGTAGGCAATTTAAAAGGAAAGTTCGACAAACAAAAGTCACGCTCAACAAGTCGCTCATCATTCCTGTCCTGGTGTCGAGAGAAGATAAGATAGCTCTTGAATTGTTCAAGAGAAATATTCTCCGAAATATTCATGGCCCTGTCCGTGATGTCAACGGCTAGTATCGAAGGAGGTGAAGTGATGAGATGTATGAGCTTTACGCGGATATTAGCGATAGTGCAGCGAATAAAAACCCAAAGGCTTCGCTGGTTAAACCCCGTTATGCTATTGTACCACGATGATCCGGCCAAGAAAGTATTTCAGTCGCAGTTTGAAAGCAGAGGAAAGGGGGAGACCTCCACTGAAAGTAAGGTGGAGAAAGTGCTCACAATTGGCGTCATTTTCGCGAAGCAGGGATAGCTGGCGTGACTAGTTCTGAAACGGCTAAAATTGCTTTGGCGGTTAAACGGCAATTTGTGGTGATGAAGATGTATCAAAAATTACTTACCAAATGGAATCAATATTTGAAAAACGAAATCTAATTTTTCTTATTTGTGAAGATAAATATTTAGTTAGAGTGCTAACGTGCGTTCACCGTCTCCACACCTACGGGACCAGGTCATCTTATTAACTACTTGGGTATCATCGATTTCACTAACCATTGGTTGCTGGGAAATCGATCTATTAGTATGTGGCCTCGAAGTTTTTGGTTGTCGATTTCCCCAACCTTCAGTTCCTCGAAAATTGATCAAGTGGCATTCACCTATCCAACGATTTATCAGCTGCGACTCGTCGGACATCGATTTCATCAACCACCGATTGCTTGGAAATTGATAAATTGATTTGTCATCTGCGCATTTGCTAATTCATAAATCCTATCCACCAAGCCATCGATCCGTAATCTGCTATTCGCCGGGTATCGATTGGGAATCGATCTACCGATTCGTCAACACCGATCCACTGGAATCCACCATTCCACCGATTCATAATCTTAGATTCGCCAGTATCGAGTCCACAAACCACGGGTTGCTAGGGCATCTATCCACCGATTCCCCATCATCTAATCACCAATCATACTCACCGACATCCAGCGACTCACCAATTAGTCATCCACGGTTCTCCTCGTATCTATTCAACCAACCACTTGTTGCTTGAGAATCGACCTACCAATTCTTCACTTGCCGCCACCAACCGCCTGTCCAACAAACGCAACCCTCTCTCTTTGACCAATAGCACACTAGTCCGCTGCAAACCCTGTCTTCTTCAACCGATGCATCGTTTACTGAAACCCGATCACCGTTGACCGATTACATCGGCAACCGTAACGTTTCTGTGAACCGGGATATCGTTCACCAGTTCCGTCGCTTGTCTACCGAATTCAGTTGCAGCCGGACACTGTCCATCGATCCTATGTCTATTACCCCTTCCATTAATAATTAATTAATCTAATATTACAACAGTGTGTGTGTGCGTACCTCTGATCCAAATACAACCAAAAAAGTAACCGGACACTGGATTGACTGAGTGCTAACCCATTCTTTCACAAAACCCTCCTTACAAGCGTTCCCGGTGCCTGCACATCTCGCTCGATATAAGTCTTTTTAAAGTCCACAACTGGGTATATTGTATAATTTTAACTTCAACTGAAATTTCCTTATTAGTACTTTATGCATATCGTTATTGATTTTATTTGCTTTTAATGCAATATTTATATACATAAATATATCTTATTATATGAATTATATTTACTAATGGATCAAATGGCCAAAGTCTTTATGATGCTGTGAGGCTAAAAATTAATGTGCTTTTCATGTGAGGCATACAAATGTTGTGCAGCCATTAGAAAAGCTTAAATGCCATATGGCCTACCTAGATTAATGGTTATTGAAATACAATACTTTTGGTGTGATTTCTTACTTTTGCGACTGTTGCTAACAGCATAAATTTTCGCCAGGTCGTGAATATAGTGAATATCTTGAAAAATTCATTTGAGCACTTGCCCGTCATCTTTAAATTTGATGAAATGTTTTGGTGATATTTGCAAATGGTTTTTCGTTAGCTTTGTGTACATTTTCCTTCAAATACTTTATTCAAACAAAAAAGGATTGTGTCATAGGAAGTATGTTATATGTGTGCCTACATGTAGATTGTGGTTATAATTACCCATAAGAAAAAAGTAGAGCACTTACAGGAATTGCACTGCAATATCCACTGGGTCATGCTTAGATGATTTTATTGATTACAAGTCACTTCCCTTACACTTTCATAGCTTATTGAATTACATCTCAAGTTTGTTTTTCGTTTTGTTATAGAAAAAATAAATAATGTATCGGCATCATCAGCAAGTTTGACACATCACTATGCCGCTGGTACGTATCCTTTAAGAAAGTTAGAAAATAAATTTACATGTTTCTGGTTCAGAACTAGAGCTAAAGTACCAAATAAGTATTAGTTCGATAGTAAACTTTCCCTAATGCAAAAATATACAGTTTGGGTTTACACATTTAATATTTAGCGATAAAATGATATCTAAAAAAAACCTGCTACTAGCTTTGAAGCTTTCAAGCCTTCGACTTTGAGTATGCCTTCTTTCCCCCCACAATTTAGAGCCTTTCACTTACGTAAACTCTATACTACATACCCTGAAGAAAAGTCTCTAGTTCAAAAATCGTGCGTTTTTAGTGCATGCAGAGCCACTACTAGTTCGCCTTCTACCTCTTCTACATCCCCTGAAGGGAAGTCCGTAACTCACGATCAAACTTTCTGGTTCAGAACTTGACCTAAAGTACGAAATAAGTACTAGTTCGAAAAAGACTCTATTTTTTTTAGTCAAAAAATCGACCGTAGCTTTAAGGGGCATGGACATCGAGTATGCCTACTTTTCCTTCACCTTAAAAAAATCGCATACAATCATTCTAATACTGTTTTCACACAGAAACTTAATGATCTCATTTCACCTTCTAATGAAATCGTAAATTTTTTGCTTTCACACAGAAGTAACTGCTCGATTAGTATGAAGGATGAAATGTCAAGCGAATAAAATGACAATGCTATTTGACAGATAATCATGGCAGAACGATACAAGGTGGCAGCATGGTGACATATCTACATACATAAATAAGAATTCCATGTACTTTGTTTTTGTAAATTTGATGGACAAATGTCAAAATCGTACTGCGCCGGAAGTTGATGTATCAAATCAAATAAAAAAGGTTATAATCAGCTGTTCGATGCGGCCACCTTGTATCGTTCCGCCACGCAGACAATGACATTTACTTTGACAAATGACATTTTTAAGCACTGAACACACTAAAAACTAAGAAATTGAACGCTCCCAACAGAGTTGCATTGTGCTTTTGACTTCATTAGGCATTCGATTAGCTACTAATGAAATAATTATAAATTCGAATTTTGTAGGGAAGATTGAGCTCAATAGCGTCTTAATGTAGAAAACTGCCTTTATTATTCAATAAGCCATCTGTGGGAAAACAGTATAATATAAGCAGTATGTAGAATTTCGGTTTGGTACTAGATCGCCCTCTACCCCTTTTACATGCTTTCAATTGGCGAATTTATCATGATGATGTCCTAAGTGGTGGAAATTATCCTCGTTGCACTACCTTTTCTGTAGTTCCGAACTGGATACACATTATCACTTTAAAACTAGTTGTTTTATTGACACAATTTCTATAGTGTAGAACTAGTGTAAACATCAACGGTAATTTCCGCCGCCTAGAAAATTGCCATGTTAAACTCGCTGAAAGCATATAGAAGAGATAGGCTCTTATTCCTGATCATTTCAGTTTATAGTTATTGCTATTATTTTGTAATACGTATTAATTTTTAATGGCATATTTTGAAATTTGGTAAGGGTATCTACTATTTATATTACTTGGTACAAAAGAGAGTTACGTACACACAATCACACAAGTGAAGCTTATATGAGCGTGTTAAACTTAAAAATAATTAATAAACCTTCACTTTATAGAAACGTTTTTTTTTATAAGATTCTAAATATGAGCAAAGCTGGATCTTTATGTACGTGATGGTTTCAAAGGATCAGTCCATTAACAGGTCGATGGTGACTGACCTATGACGAATCACAGTGTGTGAGAGTCCGGACATTCGAATGTGAATTTCTGGACACTTACAAGCCTGTTTCGGGTAGATTTTGAGCCTTTGAAGTATTTTGTCAGGTTCGTTCTAGGCATATTTCGGAAAAATGTTCTGATTGTTTCGACAGAAAAGGAAAGGGAGAGGAGTTGCTATCTATTGTAAGTCCTACTTGAAAATTAATATCTTGGCAGAATCAAAAAATAGTGACACGGAGTTTATCATTGCCGAAATAACGGACAACGCATTTTGGTATCTTGCGTGTACAACCCCCATAGGTGTAATTTGTTAGATTCATATTTTGAGGAGTTATACCAGTTTTTAATTGATTTTGAGCGTTTTTGTAGTTTGTGGGGACTTTAACGTAAACCTTTTGTGTAATGGTGCTTACACTATGAAACTACTTGAACATGTCGCGGGCGCTGGTCTTACCGTTGTTAACAATATTGTACCAACAAGATATTCACATAACTCAACTCCGAGCCTGCTGGACATCATTATAACGTCAAACCCTGACCATATTTTAAAATTTTAACAAATTAGCTTCATCTCCGATCAAGATCTTATTTTTTGCACACTAGATGTAAGTTTAATTTGTTCAGCTGACACCGTTACTTCTGTTTATCGTGATTTTAATTCTCTAAATGTAGATGAGTTGATTGTTGATCTTTCATATGTCGATTGGGCCTCATGTTGGTATCTAGCTATCGTGGATGAGAAGCTTGATTTTTTAAATAACACCCTCTGCAATCTATTTGGTGTCCACGTACCGTTACGTGAAGTCCGAATTATAAAAATCTCTTGTCCTTGGTACAATAACAAAATGAGATCTGCTATTATAACTACGCAATAAGCTGTACACGAAGTGGAAAAAGCCCAACACTGAAATTGCTTGTTCGCAGTATAAAATCGCTCGCAACCAGGCCACTTACATCATTAGGTAAGCAAAGCAAATATACTGTCACCGAAAGTTAAATCCGGCATTAACATCTAAAGATTTATGGCGCAACTTAAAGAATCACAACATCCATGGTAAACAGACGATTGAGTGTCAGATTAGTCTTAATACTCTTAACGATTATTTTAGTAGTTCGGGTGTTGTGCAGGATAGAGCTGAGTACCTAGAACACACATTTTCACCAGAGAGAGAATTTCAGTTTAGCGCAGTAAGTGAAAAGGATGTTCTTGAATCCGGGATATCCTTGAAGTTTGTGAAAATTGTACTACCTTTCGTGCTAGGAACCCTTACTTTTCTTACTTACTTACTTAATTGGCGCTTAACCGTCTAAACGGTTATGGCCGTCCAACAAGGCGCGCCAGTCGCTCCTTCGCTCCGCCAACCGGCGCCAATTGGTCACACCAAGGGAGTTTAAATTAGGAACCCTTACACACATAATAAATCATTGCTTTACAACTTCGCGTTTCCCAGTGAAATGGAAAAAGGCTGTGATTGTTCCTGTCGCCAAAAAAATGCAGCCACAACACCTTCTGATTACAGGCTAATTAGCATTATTCCAGCATTCGCTAAAGTGTGTGAGTCCTTGATGGCAGCTCAAATTTCATCATACGTTCAAGAACATAATCTGCTCAATCTACTGCAATTTGGTTTTCGTCCTAAGCACAGTTGTTCTACAGCTATGTTGAAAATACTGGACGACATAAGAATTAATTTTGATAAAGGTGACCTAACTCTTTTTTTGCCTCCTGAATTTTTCCAAGGCATTTGACTTAGTTAGTCATAGACTTCTTTGTGAAAAGGTCAAATGTTTTTTGGGGTTTTCAGTTACATCAGTTAACCTTATGGCCAGCTACCTTGCAGAAAGGGCTCAAAAAGTTGTATGCAAAAGCTCTGCATCTAGATCATGTATTGTCTCTTTTGGTGTACCGCAAGGCTCTGTCCTTGGTCCTCTTCTGTTTACTCTTTATATCAATGATATGTTCGCTAGGTGACAGTATGTTTATGCACATGCTTATGCTGATGACATTCAATTGTATTTATCTAGTCATGTTGGTCTTGTTGATAATTTGTGTCTAAGCTTTGGTGATTCGACGGGCGAATAGTTTTTGTTATTATATTATTTGTTATTTAAGTGGGTTGCATATTACTTTAGAGAGGTCGCTATGCGCCTGTTGCACCTTGTATGTATTCATTGGGGCGAGCACTGGGGGCTCCCAGGTATTGGCTGCGGGTTGAGCCACCTTGTATTGCTTTGAAAAACCCCCGCTTTGGGATAAAAAGTTTAAACTATGTCTTTAGTATATTTCACTAACCAGTTGAGAATTACAAGCAAACTCAGTGGCTAATGAAACAAACGAACGAAAAATGTTCATAGTATAAGTCACTTAAACAATTTGTGTTACAAAATAAATAGCGACTTGTCTGCTGTCGCGAAATAGGCTTGGGAAAACGGTCTGTGCTCGAATGCCTAAAAAGTCATATGTTCTGCCTATTAGCAATAGTGTTGTGCATACTGAAGATATTCCAAAACTGTTCGTTGGTGAAAACGTGCTTTCGTTTACTAGCAAAATATAAAATCTGGGCTTTGTGATTAACTCAAAACTTAACTGTGTCGACCATGTAAATAAAGTTGTGAGTAATATTTATTCTGTTTTACGTAGATTGAGAATGTCTGCTTTGTTTACTCCCATAGAGACTAGGAAAAAACTAGCTATACAGCTGATCCTCAGAGTTCGTTTGCAGTCAACTTGACTATGCTTCGTCTCATAAAATTGATGTTACTTTTAACTACGTCACACGTTATGTTTACGGCCTACAAAAATATTATCATATATCTCCATGGAAGCGCAAAGTTCTCGGATACAGTAGTTTTGAGTATATAGCAGCGTGAAATTGTATACTTTTTGATAAACTTAAATTTTCAAGTCTGGTAGACACCGCAAACTTATCATTCCCAGATATTTCTATTTGTGCTCTTCGAGGCTATTATTTATACATGCTGTAAGGCTCTGGAATTCTATCCCAAATTCTCTTAAGGGTGTGTTGTGTAGGAACAACTACAAAAAAATGATTCATGACTACTTCAGTTCAGTGAGCTTAATGTGATTGTGATAAAACTTCATAATCTTCCTTGTATTTCCACCTTTCTTTCTTTTACCAACAAAACTTTCTATTCGTTAAATTTATAATTATTGTTAGTATTTGTCTCATAAAAATTTATGCTTAATTGTTAATTATTTTGCAATGCATAATCGCTGATGTGCTATAAAAGACTCTGTCTTACAGTCACAACCACTTTTTTAAATAAATTGAAATTGAAATATTGCGATGACCTCAAGATCTTCTCCGCATCAATTTATAGGTTGGGTACGGGATCATTCCAGGAATAGTTCGGTGTAATTTCCGAAAAGCGGCGTATATTGAGTAAGTTTCAAAAATCTTTTAAGTATAAATTCGGGATTGTGTCGGTACTATTTTGAAATAATTTTCGGGGAGTGATTCCAAATCTATTTCGGGATCGTTTTCGGGCTTAGAGATATTTTTGAGACTGTTTAAAGACTCTTCCCGTATCAACAAGGGACTATTTCAGGACCATTCCGGAATTATTTTCAGTATGATTTTAGTCCATTTATGGACTGCACCAGCTTTTTTAAATCATTGTCAAGATCATTTCAAGATTGATTCGCATTTGTACTCGGGATAAATCAAACATTATTTCGGGTTTACAAAGGGGTATATTTTTTGGTATAATTCAAAGACTTTCTCGCTAAGAATTCGGGACTATTTCCAGACCATTTACAAATGATTTTCGTATTAACTTCAGGGCCATTTCGAACCTTTTCAGGATTTTTGGATCATTTCATGATAACTTCGAGAACTCTTCGTAATTGTATTTGGAATCATTGAATCACTATTTCGGGGTCATCAAGGGACTCTTTTGGATATTTTTGTGATCATTTAAAAACGGTTTCTGGATTAATTCAGTATCCTTGTTGTTTCGGATTTTGGGTTAGTTCAAAACCTTTTCCGGATGAATTTCAAAATGTTGGCCAGAAATGCTGCGGAACAATTTTGCGGATTATTTCGGATATTGGGATTATTTCCAGACGTTTTCGTGATAAATTCGCAGTTATTTTGAAACAACTTCGAAATAATTTTCGGAATAATTTCAAAGTAGTTTCGGGATCATTTTTGGAATTTGGCATAATTTCGGGATCAATTCGGGACTATTTTTCCGAAATATATTCGCTATAATTTGGGAGCCATTTCAGGATGATTGCAAGACTGTTTCGGGATTGTATTTTGGATAATTTAAGCATTATTTCTAGATCATTTTGGACCCTTTGGGTAAATTTTAGAGAAAATTCCAAGACTGTTTCGTTATTTATTCAATGCTATCTTTGTACCACTTAAAGGGAATTTTCTGTATAATTTCGTGGTAATTTAGGACGGTATCAGAATTTGTTGGATCATTTAACGATACTTCTAAGACTGCTTGTATTTAGGCTCATTTCAGATTTCTTTCGGGATCCAAAGGCGGTATGTTATCTTAATATATAAAAATCGCGTGTAACTATGTTTGTTCCCTATGGACTCCTAAACTACTGAACCGATTTCGAATTTGTTTTGCACCCGTGTGTAACTTGAATCTAAACTTTGAAACATAGGATAGGCTATATCTCAATTTATATTCGCAATATTATTTTATTGCAAATTTAGCCACGGGCCCGTGGTTTCTGAAGGGGCCCGCGATTTAGAGGTACTATGACATTTTTTTTAATTCAGGAGAGTCTTTAGTTTTTCCATGTGCAATTTTTAAGCCGAATTTCAAAAGCAACGAAAATCTGCATTTTGTTTTAATATTATAGTGAAGTGCGAAAATAAAAATCTTTATATATAAAAGGAAGGCTAAAATGTGCGTTAGTTGGTCGCCGTTGTTTGAAGAGATGCGTCGGTCGAATTTTTTCAAACTGTCACCCAGTTGCGTAAACCTCACGCGGTGGTTACTACATAGGTTTGGTTGCGATCGACGTACAGGGTCTTGAGATATAGGCTGAAACGTGGACCAGAGTACCCCTAGAATGTGCTTATAGAATATGGATAACAAATGAAAGCTGTTGATGAGTGCTTTGGTAGAGGGTAATTTTCATACCCTGGGTGACTAGGGTCTCGAGATATAAGCCAAAACGTGGGCCAGTCAATGCCTTGACAGTGTTTATACAATATGGATATAAATGAAAGCTGTTGATGAGTGCTTTAGTACAGAGTAATATATTATCCAGAGACGGACTGGGACTGGGATAGGATAGGACTAGGACTGAGACTGGAGTGGGACTGGGACTGGGACTGGAATAAAATACATACCACCCTCTGGACAGGCTCTAAGGGATGCAGAAGAATGAGAAGAAATTGAGAGAAGAGAAAAGAGAGAAGGAGATGAGAAAAAGATAGAATCGAGACGAAGATGGTGTAGATGAAGCGAAAAAGACGGAGGGAGGAGTGAATAAATGATTAGGAAAAAGTGCAGAGCAGAGCTAGACGGAAAAAGCTTATTAAATGTATGCATATAGGCCAAATTTAGGCAGAACAACGTCTGCCGGGTCTCTAGTATATACATATTTTTTTTGATATTTCATTACAGTTTCGAAATTATATTCGGTATGATTCGGAGTCAATTGGACTGTTTAGTTTAATTTTTGAAATTAAATACAATAATTGTTTCAATACCTTTTATTGTCCTTTTGGGATAACTTTGTTTTCTTGCACTGTTTATAAATATTTGGGTTAGGAATTTGGCTGGAATTCTCAGCGCTTAAAAGCAAAGAATTTAGAAGAATAATAGCTTGTGGTAAACGCCCCAGGGTACTTTAAACTGGTTAATATAGATCGAGTAGTAATTAGAGCGACCCTCAGAAATGCAGAGCTTGGCTATTCACAACTTCTGCGTCACCAACGTCGTTCAAGTTAGCTTGGAAAACTTTATCATAAAAAATTTAAAATATTAACGCTTTATAACAGTTGTTTAAATTTCTTCCTAGCTCTATTATTTTTTTGTGCATATTTGATTTAAGACAAGTACACCATAGTGTGCTATTGAAAGGTTGCGTATACGCCATGACAACATGTGTGAATAAATATACACCAGAGCATTGTTAAATGAATAATAAAAATAGTATGCAATACATATACATACATACTATGAATGTGTGCGTGTACAATGGCACATATTGTGCAAAGTTTATAAATCATTTCACATCCATATTAAGCTCTGTTACTTGAAATTGCAATTTAATTGTTTTTGTTTGCGCTTTATAGTTTTGTCCGCAAAATGTTTTCGTAATTGTTTCTACGGCTACGACACACACTTGACTTCATTTAAATTTTGCTTCATTCATGCAAGCTCTTTAGCTATGTTGAACAACAATAGCGTGTTTTTTAACACGCGCGTATACGTTCGTTTGCGCTGTTAAAAAACGCTATCTTCGCTTAGATAAATGCTTAGGCGGACCCATCTAGCGGCTGTGGTTAAACAACTAGCTACAGCAACAGGGTGTACCGAAAAGCGGAGACGCAACGCTCTGATGGCCATAGGGTATAACATATAGCTGAATCAGTTGCGATGAATTGTGGACAACAGATAGAATACATAGAATTAGGGTACAGGGTGAAACAAAGACACATATTTCAGTTACATCGAGTATAATGCGTATTGAAATTAGTAGGACAAAATTTATGCGCAGCAATTTCAGAGGTGTATTTAAGTTTGTCGATTAGCAGTCCATATCAAGTTTAAGCGTAAACCGACTATACGCGTGTTAAAAACACGGCTATATAAAAGCTAAGAGTGCAGTAAGAGTAAACACGACTTGCACTGTTTTTATACTCAGTTGAGCAGAGCTCACAGAGTACATTAACTTTGATTGGATAACGGTCAGTTTTACAGGTATAAAGGAATCGAGATAGATATACACTTCCATATATCAAAATCATCAATATCGAAAAAAAATTTGATTGAGCCATGTCCGTCCGTCCGTCCGTTAAACACGATATCTTGAGTAAATATTGAGATATCTTCACCAAATTTCGTACACGAGCTTATCTGGTCCCAGAATAGATTGGTATTGAAAATGAGGGAAATCGGATGATAACCATCAGTAAGTAATACACCTAGAACGTTGAAATTTGACGTGTGGACTGATACTGAGACTTTTGATAAAAATTTTTTTAAAATGGCGTGGCACCGCCCACTTGTGTTAAAATCAATTTTACAAATATTATTATTCATAAATCAAAAATCGTTAAACCTATCGTAACAAATCGGCAGAGAGACTGCCTTTACTATAAGGAATGCTTTGAAGAAAAATTAAACGAAATCGGTTAAGGACCGCGTCCACTTTTATATAAGAGATTTTAAAAGGGTCGTAGATGAAAATAATAAGCTATATCTTAGCGAAAAAGAGCTATTTTATCAATAGAATTTTAAATTCTAAAATTAAATCTAAAAAAAGAATAAAATTTAAATTCTAAATTGAATTATAACATTAAACTGCAAAACACTAAAATTTTTGAAAATGGGGGTGGCACCGGCCCTTTTATGACTAAGCAATTTTCTATGTTTCAGGAGCCATAACTCGAAGAAAAATTAACATATAGTAATGCAATTGTGTACACATATTTTCTTTATAGCAAAAAATATTTCTAGTAAAATTGGACGGGATCGGTTAAAGACCACGGCAACTTAGATATAAAATAAATTAAAAGGGTCGTAGACTAGAATAATAAGCTATAAATTATCAAAAAATAGTTTCGAATCAATGATATTTCACTTATCAAGTTTTATTGTAAGTTGTATTGTTTTATTGTGGGGAGACATTTTTTTTAAACGGGCGGTGCCACGTGTTATGTAGAAAAGTAATTTAGCTGAAATGAAATGTACAATTGAAGCTCACGCTGAGTATATAATGTTCGGTTACATCCGCACTTAGACACCTTTACTTGTTATAATTATATATAACATGTCCGCTATTATTATTATTACTATTATCATTATTTGTATAATTTTTGTGTTGTTATTTCTAGCGTTTATCAACTGCGTTGTTGTTTTGCGCAAACTTTTCAAATTAAAATACAAAGTCGCTCAAATGAAGTCTTGACCAAAGATAAACAAAAACTTTTGTGGCGTCTCAGCATGAGCCGTTGGTCGATTATTCGCAAGAATGAAAGAAAAAAATATGGAAAAAAACGCTAACATAAATCGAGACAAAGACCGCATGAGATCGCAAAATTGTTAAGGCTGTGAAATGCGAAATAAAAATTTTGCTGATGTAAGCAATAGAATGGTTTGGTTAACAAGATTTTACAAGCTATTTATAAAAGTGAAAGTAAAATAATTTGGTTTGGGTTTGTATTTTTTATACTCAGCTGAGCAGAGCTCACAGAGTATATTAACTTTGTTCGCATAACGGTACTTCGTAACGGCATAAACTAATCGAGATAGATATAGACTTCTATATATCGAAATGATCTGGACGAAAAAAGAAATTCGTTTAGATATGTCCGTCAGTCAGTCCGTCCCTCTGTCCGTAAACACGATAACTTGAGTAAATTTTGAGGTATCTTAATGAAATTTGGTATGTAGGCTCCTGGGCGC